>JABSTT010002048.1:0-54956 GCA_013339685.2 Hyalomma asiaticum
GAGAGGCTGTCTCCAAAGCAGCCATTACTCGCAGTTTATTTATTTATTTATTTATTTATTTATTTATTTATTTATTTATTTATTTATTCATTTATTTATTTATTTGAACCATTTTCGTGTTGCGCAGGCGTGTCACAATTTGCACACAAGATTACCAGCGGCCAATATAGTGTCGCGCTTGTCAGTGCCCAAATGTGGTAATGTCCTTTAATGGGACCCTGGTAGCGGTCCTCATGATTTAATACAAACTCGTCGAGTCAGTATATAAAGTCCTTACAGGGCCGTTAACAGGATCTTTAAGCTTTCTGCGCAATGTTTGCAGTCTATTATAAGCCCTTTACACCGTTGATCGCGACAGAACTAATCGAGCGGAGCAGTTTCCGGCCGCCTTAGCCCACCGGACTTGGCATGCGTCGCGATGTCACGCGGGCAACCAATCTCATTTAATGTACAGCTTACGTCGCGGCCGTTTTTTTTTTCTTTTTCAGTTTGATCGTGGACCAATTTCGTTCGTAATTGTAGCAACACTTCCTTTTTGTCATTTGTATGTACTAGAAAGAAAAAAAGAAAGAAACCAGTAGGAGGAAGCTGATGCGGAATGAAAATTCGCTACCACACTTGAACTGCCAGCGGTTCACGTGAGCTTCGCGGCTTCTCTCGCGCCGTGAATCGCCCTTGCTGTGTTTCGAGCTACAGCTTCTCGTAGTTGGTCACGTGTCAAGCTGCAACAATAGTGTGTGCCTGTGCGAGGCAACCGGCAAGGGGATCCACTGCAGCGCTTCGATGTAGTGAGCATCGTCCTCTCGCTATCCGGTCAACGGCAAGACCGTTGCGCTCGTGACTGCACCCCTGAGGATATATACCACCAGCTCGCATACCACCATAGTTTCTGTATTCACTCTAATCGTTGATCGTTGCCAGAGAGCACTAGTTTGTCCGCATAAAAGTAGTTAGCGTTTGCAGATTACCGAAGTATCAGAGAGACAAAGTGAGTGGGTGGGGTCGTGGCGACACCTGGCGTCGCATACAGTAACCTTGCCGTCGCGAGCGTGAACATGACTGCTGGGCAGAGTTCGGGAGGAAAATCAGCGCTGTGGCTATAGCTGTCTCGATATGAGGGGTTTCGCATAATTGGTGGTGCTATAATGATATGATAATACTGTAACCTAAACGCCAGCACCATAAAAGACGTGTGTTTCAGGGAGCCTTATATATATATAGGTGTAGTAAAGTGGAAATGCTGCTGGGGGAATGCAGTACTCTCGCACCCGCCGATGAGTCAACACGGTTTGTTTTGAGTTGCCAAAGTGGCATATGCCTGCAGCTAGTATAGAATGGCAAATGCCGCCGTTGGGCATTCAGGGTGCGGAATGTGGCCGTTGATGTCGCTTGAAGATTCCAGAATTCGTCCGAGCGGCATTGCGTTGTGTGTTGACTCGGAAGACAACCGGTACAGAAGGAGCAGGTTACTTCACTGTCGTAGATGGAGTGCGACAGGCGACGGGTTTCAGCAAGGTACTTTGTTGTAAAATAGTCGTTGTGTTGACATGGAAAGTAGCGCAAAAAAGAAAAGAGAAAAACATGCACGTAATAACGATATGGCAGGGCATTTTACACTCTTGACTAAATCTGTATTGCTGAAGCAGGTGTGTGCGCGCTGTATAGGAGGAAAGAATAAACTTTGATGTGGGGTTATCTCGTGTACCTTCATGATATGCTGCGCTGTTGCAGGCAGTTACACGCTATATGCGCTCTCGGTGCACGTGCATCATTCTATCACCACTGCAATGAACACTGTGTGCTCAAGTTCACGTTGACGCAAATGAAGTGACTGAGTGCCAATGTACTTGACGGGCGCAATGCCTGCAGCGCTGTCTGCTATCCTTACGAGCCCCGCCACGGTGGTCTAGTGGCTGCGGAATTCGGCTGCTGATCCGAAGGGTCGCGTGTTCGAATCCCGGCCGCGGCGGCTGCATTTCGATGGAGGCGAAATGTTGAGGCCCGTGTGCTGCGCGATGTCAGTGCACGTTAAAGAACCCCAGGTGGTCGAAATTTCCGGAGCCCTCCACTACGGCGTCTCTCATAATCAGATCGTGGTTTTGGGACGTTAAACCCCACAAATCAATCAAGCTGTCCTTACGAAGCACAAGAGTGAAAGCACATGCGTTTTCAGCCTGCGCAGATCCGTCTCCTCATTGAGAAACTGTGCACTAGCTGCGCCCCGGCTAAGTGGACGTATCGGCAGCAAGTTGAAAGAACTAAACGAGCGCTCTGGAAATGCACTAGTGACATTTAAGCGGTATTCGGCCATCGCACGCATTTGCAGCCAGAATACACGACTGTATCTGCGCTTCTGACGGAAACACTACGCCCTGGGAATCTCCGCAAGGGTGTGCACACCATCGTGGAAAAATTATTGCGGGATTTACGTTGAAAACTCGTGTTTTCGCAAAGCTTTGTCGCGCAACCTGTAATGCCCGGCGTGTCTGGGTGTGATTACTATATCCCGTGCCACGTGATCCTCGAGCATGACGCTACCGGTGACGTCATCACGCGACGTAAACACATGCTAATATGACTGTTGTCATGCGTCTGTACTTGTTGTGAGGTCCACTTTTGCAACGTATGGCGAGACGATCAGGCCAGCAAGTGCGAGTGTGCTAGACCTGTATACAGTCTGTTCACCAAAGAATGACAACACAGTCGAGTCCAAGTTACAAGGCCGAATTTTGTTTGTAATGCGCGGCTTACCCAATCACCCGCCTCCTTTTGCAACGAAACAAAAAATAAATAAACGAAAGCTGCTTTTTTCTGACTACTGCTTATTTCTTCGATTCCACGTCGAAGGGATTTCACTACGTCGCCTTTGACTGCTCATCTCGAATAGACGCGAACCTCTTCCACTCTTTGTAGTGTTTTAACGACATCAAACGTCGTGCACTGAAATAGCAAAACAGTAATTACCGAAGTTCTACGTGCCACGGCCGCGGTGTAATCATGAAGCGCGCAGTATTGGAGGGCTCTGGAAATTTCGACCCTCTGAGGTTCTTTAGCAGCAGCCGAGCAACGTAACAACCGCTGTATTCCCCGGAGGTGGCCCGTGCAACGTGAAGAGTTTTCGAGACGCTTGCGTAGGCGTGTGGCTGAAACGTTTAGGTCGTCTTAGGTTGCCTGTCAGGTTTGTCTGTGCCCGGTAGCAGTCGCCACGGGGAAGCGTTGCGGGCATCATTGATGTGGGCATATCGCGGAACGCTCTACCTGTATGTGGCAATAATAATAATAATAATAATAATAATAATAATAATAATAATAATAATAATAATAATAACTTCATGCAGAATCCTCCCAGGAAGTTGCCTGAGTGATTCGTAAGCGTTCTCTACTAACCCCGTTGAGGCGGGCACGTAATGCGCTCTTTGTTCCTGACGGCCTACGCGCTAGCGTTTCCTGCTCTTGCTCTGCGTTGCGGCCTTACCTGCAACGTTCGTCAGTACATGGAAAGGCTCACCGCAAGGAACCTGCGCAGCCAGTGAAGCTTATCTGATGTGTGGTACGCTTGACATTGTCGAAGTGGGAATTTTCCTTTTGTGTACAGTGGTCGACGTCGGCTTCATTGTAGTTGGAGCTTTCGTTGTAGCAGCTGTTATTCCTTAACATTCCTGCACAGGCGGTACAGCTCTTTCATATCATTCATATATATCGTCGTTATTTCTAAGCGTCGGTGTATTATAGCCCAGGCAGTAGTTAAGACACTTCGCCTTCGGACAGAGGGGCCGTAGATAGATTCAAAACACAGCTCGTTCTGTGAAGATTTTCTTTTTCTTTCGCATGACATTTCTTTGTAGCGAACCGCCTATCATGACGGAGGCACGAATGGACAGACCGTATTTCTCCTTGAGTCGTCATATAAGTGTTACTCGCGCAGGCCTGCTTCATGTGGTGTACAGGACTAGGCTGTCGGCTCAGAGGCCACCACTTTTCTGGAATAAGGATACCACTCACCTAGGGAGGGAGAACGCGCCTCATCTTCGCACACCGCGTAATGTTTTGCATAATGTGGGCTAACGGACGTCCCCAAGCGTAGTGTGTCTGTTTGCCTTACGGTGCAAGTAGAAAGAGTGTGGGGGTGTGTGAGGGGTGTGGGCGAGGAATTTTCATGCTCATATTCGCCGTACACGAATAATGTAATTTTTTTTTATAAATAGATCTCCCGTGTATTTCGTATCGTGAGCATATGCGTAGCCGACAGCACACTGGCGGAAATGTCCACACTTTCCAACTTCACCCCTCGTATAAGCCTGCGGCAAGGATCTCGCATGGTCTGGGCATGTACTACGCGAATATACGGCTGCACATAGCGGAGACGGTGGCCGGCCATTCTCGAGAACGGCCGGCGCGGCTCGCGCGCGGAACCATTTTCTCCTTTTTTTTTTTTTTTCTGTTCCGTTCCTTCCTCCCTGTGGACGCCTGGCATCGAGGAAGGAAGGAAGCTGGTAGCCGGCCGTGGCGGCGATGCGAGTTCTCCGTGCTCTGGCGGCGCGAACCGTTTTCTGCGCCGCTCGGCGGACTCCGCCACCGCCAATGCGCGCGGACTTCCCCGTCGACTGACCCGAATAGCGCGCGAGCAGAGCACACGCTCGCTCTTGCGTGTGTGTGCGTCTCTCTCTCTCTCCACTCGGGGTCCTGCACGAGACGCGAGGGCCACCACCAGCCAGGCCACGGCGTGTACGGCCTTCGCAGCCCACTGCGGCTGGAAAACTTGGGCCGCCGGCGTACGCGGCTGTACGCTAATGATCTAACCTGCGCCGGCATTGCGGACCTCCTCCAAAAATGGCATGGGGTCGAAATCGGAAAGTGACAAGCGAAGGCGCACCGTTGTGAAGGACGGCCCGAAGAAGGATTGAGGAAAAAAAAGAGAGGGAGAGAGAGAGAGAGAGAGAGAGAGACGGAGCCGCTTTTGTTTTTATCTTTTTGTTTCTTGGTGGCGTGGAATTAAGGACTATCTCTTGAAGCTCAGCTGACCAAGTAGCTTGTCCTTCCAATCTCGAGTTGCTCCTCTGTTTTCTCCGGAGAGGATGCGATGTCCGCGAGCGCCACTGCTTCGTGAACACCCTGATTTTCTTTCCTTCTTTTTTTTTTTTCTTGACGTGTCCCGAGTAGTGTCCTGCATTTCCTCACGTCCACACGTTTGGTGTGGTTCGTATCGGTTGTGCGAGAAGGGTACAGTGTTGCAGCCATCTTTCCGTTGCTCTTGAATGAGCTTGGTCTTGTACCCGGTCCTTTTGCCCGTGAGCGTGGTCGCTTGAAACATTACCCGAAGCTATTTTCTTTTTCTCTCTCTCTCTCTTTTACAACAGGACGCATTTTGCTAGCAGGATAGAAATAGCCTCGTTATACCTTCGGAAACGTTAGCTCCGAAAGTATAGCTCCGAAAACTTTACTAGGCTGCTGCACTGCATTGCAAAGATGTAAGCGGAAGTGGAAGGCCGTTTGTTTGGACAAGACCCGTCTTCGTTAGAGCAACGTCGACTTGTTTTCATTGGCTCGTTAGCTTACGATGTTGCTATTATAGAATAACAAAAAAAAACCTTCAAAAGTCCTTGGAGAAGTTTTGAGCTCTGCAGAATAGCTAGGGAGGTCATAGCGTGTTTGTAACCAGCCATTTTATCCCTTGGTCCCGTCGATGTGAACGTCCCTTGTGCGACCACATTTTCCACACATTTCGTTGACGTCCTTTCTCCGTTCCAGAATGAAATCTGGAATGTTGTACTCGCGAATGAACTTAAGCTTGAATGCATGTACTAGGGACGCGATACACATGGTGTCCCAGCCAACTTTGAAGAGAGAGAGAGAGAGAGAGAACAGCAACCAAGAGCTGTAGGAGAATATTACCGACTGCTTATTAGCGGTAGTCGTGCACTTACAAGTTACAACCTGCAAGTTACAACCAGCATTTTTTTTCATCACTGAGTCTTAATTGTTTCAATGGATCCATTTATTTAAATTTTTACTTGAATGGGCAACATGTCATCGGTAACGTCGAATCGAGCATTTATTTTGGGCTGACATTTGCCTTGTTGTATTTTTCGAGGAAACGGACGATATGGTGACTACGTCGTTTCTTGTAAGCAAGCTTCACGTGCATACAAGAAACGCTGTGACGAATTTTGTCGGGGAACAGACGGGGCTTAGCGGTACAGTGTACTTGAATTTTGATGTCTCGAAACTAGATGTGGCCCTCTTTTCGCTCCTATTGCGATAACCATTGAGAAGACCTCACATCAGATACCGAGAAGAGTGACGTTGGGAATGTTTGCGACAGTAATGATGACGTCTTTGAAGAGGCCTTGGCAGCGAACGTGGAGTAGACCAACACTGCCGGGTTGCTGGGCTCCTGTCGTCACCGCTTCTGTAGTCCACGTCTTGTCAACGTCACTCGATACTCGTCTATGGCGACACACTCTGGTTTCGCGCTCTATGGGCGGTATTTTTGAAACCGCGAGCTGCGTCGTATAAATTGTTATACCAAATTATTGGCGGCGTAATCGCGCTTCACGCCGGCCGTTATCGTGGTCCCGAATAACCGGCCTGTTACGAAAGGTAACGAGGTTATAAAGTAATGTGAGCAGGGCCATAATCCATTTCCTTGTTGCAACGAGTTGCGTCGAGAGCACCTGACATTTACGGTCTCGCCACGCGGGGAAGCATGTGCTAGCAAATGTATCGTTTCAGCGTATATCGCTCTTCCTGTATACATAATAAGCGTTAGTTATACGCCGCAAACAACTGTGCGCGGGTTGAACGGTTCACAGCCGTGTCACTGCCGCACCGGAGGAAATAAAATGCCCCGTAAAATTTCGTAGTGCTCTCAAGCGTATCAACTGCTGCTGAAGCCACCCCTTCCCCCTAATTTTTCCCCCTCGCTTCCGTAATTCTGCTCTATAAGCTATCTGTGGCCGTCGCAGGTTGTGAAATAGATAGCGCATGCTGGCGCGAGATAACGAACACGTCGACGCAATGATTTTGCCGTCGTCGAGGGCAATCTCGATATATGTCTGCCGTATCAGCTTGTCCCAGAGTAGATATGGTCGAGTGCGAGCGAGTACCTTTTTATCGCGTTTTTTTTTTCACCCTCTTCGCCTTTGTTATTTTCGTATTGGTAAAAGTCGCGCTTATCTCGCTCATATCAATCTGGGCGTGGAAGAGCGTTTTGGCACTGCGCACCTAGTCCAGATCCTGACTGGCCTGTTGGCGTCGGCTGAGCGAGCCAAAGGAAACTTTCTTTTTTAGTTATTGCGGTAAAAAGAACGAGGCGACCTTTATTATTTTTGGTCGCGCGCATACGACAGCGGCTGCAGCGAGGAGATGAAGGTATACCTTATAGGCGCGTTCGTCCGCCGCATCATCATCATCATCATCATCATCATCAGCCCATCTTATGTCCACTGCAGGACGAAGGCCTCTCCCAATCCTCGCCATCCTTGCCTGTCCTGCGCGAGCTGATTCCATTTGATGCCTGCGAATTCCTTGATTTCGTCCCCCCATCTTACTCTCTGCCGCCCACGGCTGCGCTTACCCTCTCTTGGTATCCATTCCGTCGTTCTAACTGTCCATCGGTTATCTAGCCTTCTCATCACGTGGCCTGCCCATGTCCATTTTTTCTTCTTAATATCGTTCATTATGTCGGCGACCCCCGTTTGTTCTCAGACCCACTCGGCTGTCTTCCTGTATCTCTTAGTGTAACGCCTATCATTTTTCGTTCCATCGCCCGCTGCGCGGTTCTTAACTTCCTCTCTAGCTTCTTTGTAATTCTCCAGGTTTCTGATCCGTAAGTCAGTACTGGCAGGATGCAGTAGTTATAGTTTCCGCTTGAGTGATAGTGGTAGGTTTCCGTTCATGAGTTGGGAATGTCTCCCATATCTGCGCCATCCCATGTTTATTCTACGGTGGATTTCTTTTATATGGGTGGGTTCTCCAGTAAGTAGCTGTCCTAGGTACAGATATTCTTCTACGACTTCTAATGTATGGGTTTCGATCTTGAATAGACGTTTTTTCGCTGTGCCACTTAGCATTATCTTTGTTTTCTGCATGTTCATCCTTAATCCTACCTTAGCACTTTCTCGGCTTAAGTCTTCAATCATCTTTTGCAATTCGTCGCCATCATTGCTAAAGAGTACTATGTCGTCTGCAAATCGCAGGTTACTCAGATATTCGCCATTAATCCTGAGCCCTGTCTCTTCCCAGTCTAACCTTTTGAAGATTTCTTCCAAACATGCAGTAAATAGCATTGGAGAAATTGTATCTCCCTGTTTGACACCTTTCTGTATTGGGATTTTTCTGCTTTTCTTATGGAGGAGCAGGGTGGCTGTAGAATGTTGGCTATTGTGTTTATGTTGCTATCACATATTCCTTGACGACGTAGTGCCTCCAGAACTGCCTCTACCGAGTCGAAAGCCTTTTCGTAATCTATGAAAGCCATATAGAGAGGTTTGTTGTATTCAGCGGATTTCTCGATTACTTGATTGATCGCATGCAGGTGGTCCATGGTAGAGTATCCTTTTCTGAACCCTGCTTGCTCTCTGGGTTGATTAAATTCAAGTGTGGCCCTTATTCTGTTTGAGATAACCTTTGTGAATATTTTGTAAAGTGCTGAGAGTAGACTGATCGGCCTGTAGTTCCTCAAGTCTTTAACATCTCCCTTCTTATGTAATAATAGAATATTTGCGTTTTTCCAGCTGACTGGTACATTTGAAGTTTTGAGGCATTGAGTGTATAGTTTTGCGAGCTTTCCAGTTAGGAAGTCTCCGCCATCTTTGATCAAGTCGGCGGTTATACCATCTTCTCCAGCCGCTTTTCCGCGGGACATGCCCTGTATTGCTTTCCTAACTTCGTCCGCAGTGACGCATGGGATTTCGTAGTCCTGCTCGGCATTTAATACACTCATGGTGGGGAGACACGTATTTGAGCTGTATAGTTCGGAATAGAAATCCTCGGCCGCTTTGGTTATGCCGCTGAAGTTAGTAACGATGTTGCCCTGCTTATCTTTCACTGCATTCATTATGTTCTTTCCCGCACAAAGCTTCCTTTTCTGACGGCTGCTTCTATTTCTTTCACGTTATGGTTACGTACGTCCCTGACTCTACTTTTACTGATGAGCTTAGACAGCTCGGCGAATTCTATCTTGTCTCTTGAGTTAGTTATTCTCATCTGTTGGCGTTGTTTGATTAGATTTTTAGTAGATTCCGAGAGTTTACTCACAACATGTCTTGGTGTTTTGCCCCCTACTTTTATTGCTGCTTCGGTGATCAGCTTAGTAATGTCTTCGTTCATCTTCTCTGTATCCTCATTATCTTCCTGTCCTAGAGTCTCATACTTGTTCTGAAGTGCAATTCTAAATTCTTCTCTTTTCCCCATGACGCCATCGGGGTTGGCCTGTTTCCGTGTGATTAACTTTGTCCTTGTTCGCTCTAGATTGAGGGATATCTTCGCCCTTATTAGTCTGTGGTCACTAATTCTAACCTTATTAACCACTTCTGTGTCTTGTACTATACCTAGATCAGTGCACATTATGAAATCTATTTCGTTTTTCGTTTCTCCGTTGGGGCTTTTCCACGTCCATTTCCTGTTCTTACGTTTCTTGAAGAAAGTATTCATTACACGGAGGTGGTTTCTTTCGGCGAATTCTACTAGCATGTCCCCTCTGCTATTCCTATCTCCTTCTCCGTAATTACCGACTGTACGTTCTCCTTTTAGTTTCTTTCCTACTTTCGCGTTGAAGTCCCCCATAACAATCGTATATTGGGTGTGTACCTTGTTCATTGCCGTTTCTACATCCTCGTAGAACTGTTCTACAGCCTCGTCACTGTGGCTGGTCGTTGGTGCGTAACTTTGTACTAGCTTTAGTTTGTATCTCCTATTTAATTTTATCACGAGACCTGCTACCCTTTCATTGATGCTATAGAATTATTCGATGTTACCCGCTATGTCCTCGTGTATAAGAAACCCCACGCCGTATTCGCGCTTCTCTGGTAGTCCTCTGTAGCAGAGAACGTGTCCTTCATTAAGCGACAAGTACCCTTCTCCTGGTTTCCTAACCTCGCTAAGGCCAATGATATCCCAATTAATACCCCTTAATTCTTCTAGTAGTTCAGCTAATCTGGCTTCGCTTGAAAGGGTTCGCGTGTTAAGGGTCGCTACGTTTAATTTCCAATGACGGCCTGTCCGAGTCCAGAGGCTTTTTGAGTCTTTTGTTCCCATACCCGTGTGGTCGCATCCGTGGCTAGAAGCTCCGTAGATGTCGTCGTCGTCGTCGTAGGTCCAGGATTTGGTTGGTCCGGTAACTTGGGAGGTGTTGGCCATGGTGTTGCACCAGGGGGGGCCAATTCCTGTTCTGGTGCTCAGGTGAGTTACGTAGATGAAGCACGGTGATGGTGGGCGCCCATAAGCATCTTTTGTCCAAATGCTCCGCCGGGGGGAGGAGACTTTGCAGTGTGTGGGTTAGTCAGGGCAGGGTATAATTATTAAAGGGAAGTAGTCGGTACAAAGAAGATACCTCAGGAGCGTAGAGAGACCATAAAAGATACAAAAAAGAAAAAAAGTGCTATGGTAAAAAAAAAAAATCCTTATACGCTTAAGGATTCGAACTCGGGACCCCTTGGTCTACTACAAAAGCATGGCCGAGTCGTCTGGGTTGTCGGGTCGCCGATGTGTTTAAGAACAGATTCCTGCTGTGCCCTCTCGTCAATTGTAACGCGATAAATTTCAAAATGTCCGCAATGCAGCATTTCGAATACAAGAAAGGCATGCCTGATTGTCTCGCCTGCGACGCGGGAGTTTACGGCGTGTTCGTCGCGTCATCACGTGTAGTTTGGCCAGTGTGCGTCGTTATCCTTCTGTTCTTTGCCGCGGCAAAGTGGCTGTCTGAGGGGAGATAGCGAGGGAGATAGCGAGGGCGATAGCTGGGGGAACGGGGGGGAAACGGGAAAAGTATGCATAGCGACCTAGCTCGCACTAACGGAATCGCCGTGATAATAAATTCTGTGTCCGTCGGTCGGCGTTCAACCTACGTCGCAATATGTTGAAAGCGGTTTCCTATACCACGAAAGTGCTGCGGCCTTGTAATTTAGAGAGAAGCAGAACTCATCGTGTGTTATGCTCGTAGCGCGTAGCTCATTCCTTGTCCGTTTACCCCGATAGGAGATTTTTGCGAATAGCTTAGCATCGTAGCGGAAGATTGATATCAAACAAGTTCTGGCATCGTTAAATACTGGTAATTTGCTATTTAGAGCACCAGTTGTAGCAGTAAGGGCGGGAGTCTTAATAAGTCGTTTCTGGCGTATCCTTGAAAGGTCGTTTTCACAAAACATTGGTACCTCCTTAAGTTTTTTTTTTTTTCTTTTTCGCCTGGCAGTAGCAATTGTTTGTGTTTTTCGACGATGTGCGCTCACGTATATGCCATTTCCCTTCAATAATGCGTTTACAGTCAGCGCCTGTCACGTTCTTTCGTGTGCCTATACTTCGTCTACTGGCGCTGAAATAATAGATAGCTTTAGTGCAGCTTAAGTTATAGTTTTAGTGCAGCTTAAGTTGCGTCCCGCTAAACGCTAAAATTTAGCGGGGTCAGACTGCGCATGCGTCCGCACGCTATTCCAGCTTTGCGTGTGGCGATCGCTCGCTATTTTCCGAATTTAGCGGAGACGCAAAACGCTCGCTAAGTTTGTTTAGCGCGAAGAACGTGGCGTCCCGCATCGCTGTTCACCAAACGCACGACAGTCGTACACGAGATATCGGGCTCGCGCCCTTCTGTCCACGCTGCTTTGCATCCCCCCCCCCACGCACTCCTTTTACGCGCCGTGTTATCTCGATCGCATATCGGAGATTCTGTCTTCAGTCTAGACTCGCTTTCCCGCCACCGGAAATCCACACGCACGCACGCACGCTGTGCGCGACGAGTCTTCGCCTCCCGCCAGCGCTAACGGGACAGCGGCCGGCGCTTTTAGCGTTAAAGAGACGAGCATGCGTCGTTGACGCTGAAGAGGTGAGAAAGCGTACGCCTGGCCGCGCCTTTCTCGCGTCACTTAGCCGGGACGCAGTAGTCTGTCACGGCAAATGACGACGCCGTCGCGCTGAACACCTACGAAAACGCTCTGGGTGTCGCGATTCCGCCGCTCACCCGTGTACGGCGGAGTCCTCGCTCAGCCCTGAGCCGTGTACGATTAGGGTGTCGTAATCGCCACTCTTTCCCCCCCTCCTGCGTTATATACGTATGCACTCCGTGTATTCATGCGTTCCTTTTGTTCTGCGGCCTTTGTTCTGCATTGTGTGTTCCTTTGTTCGCCTGATCTTATTGAAGGTGCTCGAACGAGGTATTGTTGCTCTGTATTATCGAGCCAAATGGGCAAGAGGGGAGGGGGGGGGGGGAACTTAAGAAAAAAAAAAGGTGGTCGCATTATGTCAAAGCCCTGAAACACTTCTAGCTCGCTGATCTCTTTTTCTTGCCTTTACAATCGCGTCTGCTGGCCTATACTGCACGCAGAAACAGTCGCAAATATCCGTTAAACCGGCTATCCCGTTTAACCGGAGGGAAATGAATCTGGTCTGGAAAACCGGTTATTGGGCTTTCAGCAAGCGGATGTCTAGTATATCCGGTTTTAGTAACCGGTTATTCCAACTTACGGCTTGAATATTTGATGTCGCTAATAGTTTATCCAAAGAAGACGTGATGGCGTAGCCAGGTGAGCTTCAATTTACCGTATTCGTGCAGTGTCGACAAAATTTTGGGTGCCAGGAAGACATAATGGATTTCCACTATACGTAGTTCCGCAAAATATCTATGAGGCTTTAATTGGTCACTGAATTGTTCCCCTGTTGCAAGTCATATTGTACCGTGCAGCATGCACAAGCCTGGTTCAGCGTCAATCTACGAGTGGAGGTTATGTGAAGTAGAGCCATTCAGAAAGGTAAACTGAGAAACGGGAAACATATAAGGGAAACAATTAACCAGAGGCACATCGGTCGTGCTTGGACGAGTGCTTGCAAAGATGACTAGAAATATAAGAATCCGAGAGAGAGAGAAAGAGAGAGAAAGCGACAATGTCGGCGCCGGTACTGAAATATGATATCCGGTTGTTCGAATAACCGAATATTGGGATAACACAACCGAATAATCGGTCGCTCCGGTTATCCGATTTTCCTGTTCGAATGGCTGAAGAATCGAATGATCGGATAACCAGTTTTGCCCCAAAACCGGTGCGATGTTTCTGCACATCGTCTTGAAAGTTACATATGCGCCTAACCAAAATCTGCACTTGCGTGTGCGTTACCTGGAGGGCGTGCAAAAGGGGAATGTTATCATTTGCTATAGTTCAAGGGAAGCAAGAGCACCACTTCTGCCATGAGAGAACGCTTAGTAAGCGAGAATAGGGGATAAAAATTCAATACAGGTGTCAAGGCGGCGTTGACACCTGTATTTCCCGCGCCTCTTTGTTCCCACCTGTATGTCGACAGCTGTATGTTTCCGCACCTGCTCGCTGTAACGTCATATATTTGTAATGTGCCTACTGTGGCGCACATCCCCCCTCCCCCGCTACAACTGAATCCCGTTGTGTTGTATATAGAGGGACCAGGTGACCTAAACACAGGAACCTTCGTGGAGTTTCAATGAGCCAATTTGGCGAAAATACGAACAATGTACATTCAGATCCGTGACGTCGCGCTTACGTTTGGAGGCGTCGGCGCGTAATTAAAAAAATGAAACATTAAGCTTCGTTTTCTATTTTAATACTGAATCTATGGTGGCGAAATCAACGGGAACAGAGTTCTCCAGCAGTAGTCTATTGGCCTAAACCGATTCATTCTTTCTCTCATGTGTCCCTTGAAGTGGCAGGACTGTGTGTATCGGTGAACAGATCGCTAAAAACGATGGAGAAGAGGGAATGTCGCTGTAGCTAGCGTGTCTTCGTCAGGACGGCAAACCGCAGTTCATCGATTCAAGCCTGCATCATCCACTGAGCATCTCATCTAGTAAAAACTGTGTGTGTATGCCGGCAGCGTATATGCCACAGATACGTAGGCTGCCCGTATCAATCGTCGGCGCAGCGGGTCACCGTTTGATCGGATATCGATCGTATTACTTTTTAACCTTCAGTGTCTTGTAATTAATCCTTGACTGCGTCATTTGCCTTCGTTGGCGTCCTCGAACAATTGTCTGCGTAGAATATATATATATATATATGTGCTCTACTCGAGCGTTGCGCTCGACGAGGCCGTTCGTTCTCCGTGTGCGCCGGCGCGTGTCTCATCCTGCGCAATTCATTACGTCCGCGCATGCGCACATGTGTGTTTATATCGATAACATGCATGTATACGTATACCGGTCGCGGGTATTTCCAGCGCAACGTTTTTGGCTTGCACGTGGCGTGTTCGTTATGCTTGGCTGTACTGCACTTTTTGTTTTGTTTTGCGCGGGCTGTGAACCTCTGACATGGTTTATAATGGCTGTCAGTGTCGATCGGTACGCACTTCGGTTTTTTTTTTCTTTTCTTTTTGTGCTTATACATATAAGTGATTTGCCTTGTCGTGCTTGTCAGTAAATTGGGACCGATCGTACAGTGTAGCTGTGCACTATAAGAACGTGCACAAATTTGAACGTGTATAGTTTGTATCGCGGGTTGACCGTGCAGGACAGTGTATTCAAAGGGGAATAGGGAAGTCGATGTTGATAACGTTGCCAAATTG
This sequence comes from Hyalomma asiaticum, assembly GCA_013339685.2. Taxonomy (NCBI): domain Eukaryota; kingdom Metazoa; phylum Arthropoda; class Arachnida; order Ixodida; family Ixodidae; genus Hyalomma; species Hyalomma asiaticum. The sequence continues at coordinate 14,737 of JABSTT010002048.1, forward strand.
TACAGTCGCTTAGGGTGCACGTCCACATATATAGCTGCTGCTGCTGCTGCTTCTGCTGGGAGAGGGTAGAAAAAAGGGGGGGCTCGCTGTGACCCTTTGTGCATGGTTGTGCGTGTGCTTTTATGCGGGCGTGTATATGGGTACTACGAACTGTAATAAAAAAAATGTGCGTTCAACAAACTAAGAGAAGATGTATCTTTTGTTCATTTTGAGCCGATGTATATTCCTTCTCGCCGTTCCGAGGAGCCGCAATATAGTGTCGAAAGAATCGAGCAGCTCTAGTTTAATTCTTTCCTTAAGTGCCTTTCTTTTTTCGTCATCGCCTGTTCGAAGTGGGAGAACGAGACGTAAAAGTGCTGTCGAGGCTGCGTCAAGCAACCGGAGAGAATGCACGAGTGTCCACTCACTGCTGCTATAGAGCTGGAGGTCGCTACATCCAATACCGGCCAAGGCGGCCCCCCCATTGCGATGGAAGCGAAGGGAAAAAAAACAAACGTGTGCTCATATTTATAGGGCACCTCATGCTTGTCAAATTACTCGGGAGCCCTGCACTATATGGGTCGTGCCTCATAAGCATATATCGAAGAGGCGTTGTGCCCATATAGTTGGAGCGATAGATCACACCGTCAATGCGTTGACTTGGCGTGTTGTAGTGCTAATTGGCGCATGTTTTTAAGGGGTGTACATACTTGAACAACTGTCACTGTTCTTTGTGGTCCTTCGACACGCCTCTTTGCCGTGCGGTTACACTTAATCTTGCCTTTCGCCCGCTATTCTCAGAAATGCTGCTTTCGGCGAAGGTTAATTGCTCGGTGAAATTTCGCGCCAGTTTTCTTTGACTTCTCGATGTCGCGACTGTTTCGTTTTTTTCTCTTGGCGCGTAATTTATGAGGGGTCACGTGCTTGCTCGTGAACCGGCCCCTGAGAAAGCCCGAGCGCAGCCTGCATTGGGGACAAATTAATGGCGAGTCCTAGACCCGAATACAGCAACCTTTCTCGTTCCTATAATGGCGATCCGCTTTAGCGTGCCGTCATTATACCGGCTCCACTTATTGCGCGTGTCGCGTACGGTGTTGCCCCTGTCGCGAAGGTCCTGCTCCACATGTTTGTTCGATTAATGTCCGCCTAATTGAATTCGACGGTACCCTCTCTCCTGTTTACTTCGCCGATACACTGACGATATACTTGTTTGTGGCCCGTGCTCAGCCGCTGTTCTGAATCTGCGACCATGAGCCGAGTAAATGGTTTCCTCGGGATAATTCAGTGAGTGGGCGAATGGTTTATGCCGATTGATTGCTTCGGCACTTCTGTAAACAAGCAAAAAAAAAAAATAAATTGGTCGTCGGCTTCGAGACAGTGATGACCGTCGCGCTGGCGACTGACTTTCACTATCGCGGAAAAAAAAAAAAAAAGAAGAAAGGCGCAACTGTCCCGATGTTGCGATGTGCAGTACACCCTGTACACAAGGCTATCGGTTACACGCCTTTTGTAGCCGAGAGGATATTACGAGCTTCGAGCCGAATGACGAGCGTAGTACTTCCTCGTGTATAGCTCCCTGCACGGCGCAACTAATAAATGATGTGCAGGAAAACGAGGAAGACGAAGGGGGCGGGGGGCGAGCTCGCGCTGGCTTCGAGAACGCCTTTTGACAATATGGACGTCGAGAACAAAGTTTCCGCTTCAGCAAACCAGCGCGGTTTTTACCCTTTGGCATCACATCTCTTTCGAGTTTGCTCTATGGTGAGGAAAATCAGCCGCGCGCGTGCGCCCTTATAGATAACACGCTTGGCGCAATTCCTCAGCCGCTGGACGTGAAACGCTTCACGACAGCGGTCTTCGGACGATGATGGCGGTGTCGGCGGGTCGAGTGCGCGCAGTGTGCTTCGCGTGTGGTGCTCTATACATGACCGTGCGTTCTGAGCTGCTCGTGGCGCGGCCACTTAGCGCCACAAGGGGAAGCAGTATTCTAGGACCACTCCGAACCTCCCCTCCTCCTCCTCACTTTTCCCTGCATTTTCCTTCTTGGTGCAGTAATTGGCGGCTTTCTTTATGTTTTGTTTTGCTCGGAAGGGTGAGAGAAATTGCTTCGTGCCTGTGTCGACGGCCACATCCCGTTTTCTTCGTTAGCGTTTCACCGGTGGCGAGGTTCTGCAGTTGTACAGCGCCATCCGTACGCACTTTTAATTTGTCCTTGGGTGCAGAGCGGCCTTCTTGGAAAATCGTGCTGAAAAAAAAAAAAAAAAAGACGGCGAGATAGAGAGACAAAAGGAAAGAGACATCTCCTGGCGGACAGAAGAATAACCGTGCAAAGTTGGCTCGGCCTCCCCTCCTTTGTCCTTTCGTCTCGTTAATTCCTCCAACTCCCTTTTCTTGTTTTTTTTATTTTCCTCCTCCAATACCAGGAGGAGGCGTGCTCGAGTCGTTGCAGATGGGCGCCTCTGAGCGCGCCGTGGCGCTATGTGTTTCTGTCTTTTCCTTCCGTCTTTGTCCGCAGCCAAAGGGCCGAACGCTGGAGTCTTTCGGAATGCGAACGAACGGAGGCCGATGCCGCGCAGCCAGGTTTCCTCGTTCGGCCTCCGCCACTTTACGCACCTGCGCTCGCTCGCGTGGGAGAGGATGCCATGTTTCCCCCTTTATACACACCCCGCACTCCCTTCCTAACGCCTTTTCCTGGTCCTTTCTGTTTGCACGGGCCCAACGTAGGCATCGTGTGTGCGCCGTGCGTTTGTAATGCTTGTACACTGCTGAGTCATTTCGCTGGCTGGACTGGCGAGACGTAAGAAACGCTCATTTCGGGCACGAAACTTGGGAGGCCGTGACGTCATGCTTGCCACCGGAACCGGAAGTGGCTCACACAGACACTTTTTAATTACGAGCGTACTACCGTACGACGCTATAGATTCTAGTTGACGTCATCTAGGGTATCCGGTTATCCGGCTGATGGCGCCTTTCGAACACGGGCTATCTGGGTCGAGTATGCGGAACGCCTATCTGTGCGAAGCGGATATTCGCTTACTCGGAGCATTCATTTATCGATTCGATAAAGCTCTGGTTGTGAAATGTCACTGCAATGCTTCTTAGCGGAGGCGATTGACGCTTGCGATAAAACACGTGCGCGCTGGTTATCTCTGGTGCCTCTTTCTGGTGCTGGGCTTCTCACCTCGCGCCGATTCATCGCGGGCATGACGTCGTTTCAGTTTCACTTTCGTCTCCGTTCAAAAGGACCGCGGCATCTCCGTCAACGAGCGCGCACCGTGTGGAACCGTGCCGTGTGGACCGGTGCTGCGACACGCTTATATAGTATAATCATTACTGTCGTGTCGTAGTGGATATCAACCAAGTGGACAGTGTATAGAGAACTGTGGCAATTTTACTCGACTTTAATCGTTGCAAATGACATGATTTGTGAAGTGCTGTCATTCCCCCCCCCCCCCCCCCCTTTTTTTTTTTCTTTTTTTTCGTTTTTTTTTTTTTTTTGTATTGGCGGCGAGTGTACAATGACTTTCCCCGAGGAGTCGTTTTCATGGCAGGTAAAGTTGATTCGGCGTTTGCGGATGCAGATCATTGCATCCCAAGGGGCAGGTTTGACGCTGTCGGTGAATGTATTTCCGCAGTGCGGGACATCACGTGTTCAATACCAGTCTGCGGTGAAAAGGCTTCATAGCTCGTTAAAGGAGGAATGAGAGAGAGAGAGAGAGAGAGAGAGAGAGAGAGAGAGAGAGATGAGCGTGCGTGATGTGTCCTGGGTACGCTTGAAAGTGAGACAGCTGCTTACAGTATAATGTGTTCCGCTGTATGGTGTTTCCCGAAGTTGCGTTGCTTCCCGATGTTATAAAGTCGATCAATCAATATCCGGGCATTCCGCAAGTGTTTTATACCTAAGGCGCTGCCGAATTGTCGGCTCTCAAAACGTTGCTCATTGCGATAACTCTGACCGTCGCAGTCGCGCGCTACGCGGTCCCCTCGTAAGTTTCATCAGTTTTTTTCACAGTGACGCAAGCGCGCTTCGATTTAGCACGCGAAGACCTGCGGGATCATGTCAGTTGCTCCGGTAAACGAGTTCTTTATCGTTAATGATGCTTCCTTGCGGGACAGGCCTTCGATGCACTATGCGAGTTCTTTTGTCCGCGAAAAAAAAAAAAAAAAAGCAGCTACGTACGAGCCGTGCAGCTTATCAGACGTACGACAGTGTTACGCCATTTTCGGCGCGATATGTACCGCCAGTTTCGCGATCTTGTGGTAGATTGGCCGAACACCGAACAGCAACAACATCGCAAGGTAAACAAGCGCGACCGTTCAAGGTTGCCACACTTTTCTTTCTTTCGCACTCTTCTTGGCGTTGTCGGTCGCCGCGGCAGGAGTCTGGTTTCGTGTGACCTTCCTTATCGAAGTTAGTTGGTCGCCGTTCGTCCGTGAACGAGGCGAAATATGACAGCGACCTCCGCCGATTGCACGTGCCTCGGCTTGCGTATGTGTTTATAATGTACTATACGCACGCAAAAAAAAAAAAAAAGGAAAAGAAAACCAAGGCGTCGCGTCAACTGCCTATCGACACATCGGTTTGCGATATGGTCGATAAGCAGTTCGCGGCTTTCTCGGGCATTCTGGTTACGCGGTTACGTAAAACAGCAATACAGTAATCGCACGTCGCCTTGACGCCGGCGTTTGCGTTCGACGTGGCATTGGTTTGAAGACTGTTAATATCGACGATCTTGGCACCGCCGAACTTCTGCACCAGTCGTGCACCCCCCGTGCACGCTCTTTGTGGTGATCGTTATCTACTCTTTTTTTTAATATATATCAGCGTAATGATAACTTTCCGAAGGTGGCAGTCGAGCACGTGCAGGGCCATTCAAGATGAAGATATAGCGCCCGTATCCGGTAATGGATTACGGAAAGGCTGCGCTGAGGGCGCTCTGCCTTCGTAAGCGTGTGGAATTCGCGGCAAGGATATTACTTATCGGCCCGCGATACGGGCTCCAAGCGCCGATACTATCGTTTTCGGAGGCGCGTTTCTAAATTTCGTTCCTAAACCGATAAGGTGCGCGTGCAGTTGCCAGAAATAAGGCTGCCTTCTCGCACGTGGTCATTCGTCTGTGCAGATGTATCTTATCCATTTTGGCTTGCGCCTGCGTGGTAAACGAAGTGTTTTGCATTGACGTCGGAGTTGTTCTCTTTATCTGAGCGCATGTCCTTAGCGGAGGCCGTAAGCTTTCCTCGCGCAAGACGAGTCGCCTTGAATCCAAATCGACGCGTCCCTCGTTGTTCCCAGGCTTTGTCGATCCGCAATTCTACACACTTGCGATTCGATTGAAAGTGTGACGTTTTCAGCTGCGTGACGAAAGCGCGGTGACAGTTGTGTTATCAGTTCGATCGGCAAAGGTGCGTGTAAATATGCACAGTGTCGGGTCGTGCTGCCTCCGCTCGAGTGCCGACTCGATCCAGTCGCGTCGAGTTTCGCTTGAACGAAGCTTCTATACTGGCTGTGTTACTGGCTGACCAGGAAATCCGGAGCACTCCGTTTTGCGGCAGCAGCTGATTCTATGACGATATCTTAATCAGTGTTATTCAGAAGGTGCTGTGCTGTGTGAACGCTTGAGGTGTACGGGCAGGGATTGCGCAGCGAACGCACTGACCGTGTCCGTAAAAGCTCACTCCGGCAATGCATTCAGCGTCCGTTTTAGTGACGACCGTCTCAGATTAAGGAATACGAGGCATTCTGTTGTGTCAGGGACTAATCGAAACAACTTTCGCTATAAACCTTCGAAAATCAATGAAAGTTCGAGATGGATTAAACTTTGCTGACTAAGCTTTGCAGCGGAGTCGGACATCACGAAAACAAATGTCTCTGACAAACCGTTTAATTGGTGGCTTAACAGCGCACAATGTAGCGCAAGAGTACAGAGTAATAACCCGTCTTCTTTTTTAAAAATACGTGCTGTCCTGTAATATATATATAATTTAATGAACAAACGCAATGAAGCCTAGGCTTCATTGGTTTTTGGTTCATTAAGTTGTTTGCAACAGATAAACGAGCACCCTCGACCCCTTCCCTTTCGTTATATAAATATGTAATATATATATGCAATATGCCTTCTAACGGGCCAATAATATTTTTATACTGGTCATTAATGCGCGAATTCTTATGTTCAGCTGCAGCTAATCTACATTGGGGGGGGTGCTAACGCTTTGCGTCGAATTTGCTAACGCGAGTGGCAGGCGTAAGCAATAATAATAATGATAATCAAACAAAAGAAACAAAAAAAAAACACGGGTTGTGAACACCGCGTGCAAGCCGTCTCTGAAGCCGCGTTTTGTGCGGCCACAACTGTGCAGCAGCAGCAGCAGCATAAATACGCCTCCGTACCATATATCGGGAACGCAACTGGTGACGTCCGATGCCAGATTGGGCACGAAAGGGTAGCTAAGTTTTTCTGCGTAAATTTAATAGAGCGAGCTTTGGAGTCGCGCACGAGTGTCATAGGCACGTCACCGACAGCAACAACATGCACGTCGGTAGTATCGTACAGTCAATTTCCGATGGCATGAATGCACTGCACTTCGGGTGATCTCTTTCGAGTAAAGAGAGCAGAATCAATCATATGAAGTGACATCGTTCGCGTATCTGTCGTTTAAAATCGTCCTCTTTTATATTTTGCGCCTTGCACGTGCAAGCACTCGGCTGCACGCTATGTACCAGGCAGCCATGTCATACGACTGCCTGGTATGCAGCTGACCCGGCATCTGCGGGCCTGAGGAACGCTTTCATTTTCTCCAGTACCACCGCGTCATTACTATATTTGTAACTGTTTACCCCGCTGTTAGTTATTTCTGGCTCGGTACACAGCTGTGAACGTGTGGGCGTCGTGAATAGGGGGCGAAGGCGCTGCCCCGGGGTAAATTGCGACGAGGCTTCAAATTGTGTCAGTGCCCCCCTCCCGACGAAACAAAAAAAAGAAAAAGAAGACAACGCTAAAATTTTCTATCCTATACAGCACCGGCAAATACTATAGCAGAGGTGTGCTGTGTCGCCTTCGGGTAATAAAATGGTGGCCGGGACAAACTGTTCTGATTTACATTCAGCCCATTACTCTTTTTTTTTTCCTCTCCCTCTTTCCTGTAAGGAGGGAGCGGGGACTCATGTGCAGTACAGTATACGTGTTATGTCTCTTATGTCAAGAAGTAATCGAACCTCTCGCGCCAGATCGCATCAAAATTTATTGTTACGCTTAACACTCATACGGGACGTTACGTGAAACCAGGGTGCCTGGTGAAACCGACAGTAGCCGGCTGAATCAACCCCAAAGGCAAGGGCAACCCCACTGCCCAGCCCTGTGTGTGTGTGTGTGTGTGTGTGTGTGTGTGTGTGTGTGTGTGTGTGTGTGTGTGTGTGTTTTCGTTATATCTACGTTCACGTGATGTGGCAGTCTTTGCCCGCGCCTAAATCAACCATTCTCAACAGAGGTCCGTACTGCGATAGTGGCTTTAAAAGAAAGCGCGTTACTTCCCGGCCTTTGGACTCAAAGGCACCGATTAGGTGCTGTGCCTATTTTCATACTGTCGCATATTTATAATCATCATGATCACCCTGTCGTACGCACAAAATCCGTAAACCATCCAACGTGTCACTTCCATAATTTTATACATCTTTTACGCTACTGTACAGCGACTTCATTTCGGACCCCTTTCTGTACGGCCGCATACCAACTGACTGTTCACCGCCAGCATCACATTGTCTGACACGACGCTTTTTGCCCACCCTCTGTCCTTGCGCCACGAGAGAAAACCACATGTCATCCTAGGAGTTGCAGTACTGTATATTGTACAAGCTGATTCTTTTTGATACAGTATAATAGGGCATACAGAATGTATACCGGGTGCGCCGAAAGCCTGTTGGAGTAACACTGCGTCAAATGTGGCTGAATTGTATGTATAGGTGAGGCCGGTGATGTTGCGAGAAGGATACATGCTTCGCGGTGAGAAGGTTTTGTCGCGAAGAGAGGGGGTTCGCGTTGTTTCCGCGCTTGACCTCGAGACGAAGTCTGCTATCGTTGACGTCATTCGCGGCGGCCGCTGACGTCATTTGCGGTGGCAACGGGCGGCAAAGCGTCCAGCAACGAGGTGCATTTAAAATACCCAGAAGCCGAGCCGGGGGATTAAGGTTGTAGCGCAGCGGCTGCCGGTCTGGCGTTGCCAAAAAGGTTTTCCTTCATACGCGGTGAGCGAACGCTGCGTGTGTCACGTCTGCTGATTGTGTTTGGCCGGTTGCCGTCGTCGAATGACACGTTTTACTCGCGACACTTGTCCGTTGCCTACGCTGTTTAGAACCCCGCCGCCCCTTGTGTAATACTGGCGATAAATAGTTCAAGATGGAGAGAAGGTACAAAGGGAAGTGCGAAGAAAGGCGTGGCAACGGATCACAGATTTGTGTACATAGCAAGGATAAGCGATGACAAACTCACATCCAAAAAGTAATTCAATTACATTACTTCCCCAGAATTTTCAGAAATGCATTTAAATTACATTGCAAACTACAGCTGGCCGAAAGTAATGACATTACTATTACATTCGAAAAGTAATGGTAACTTTGAAATTACTTTACAAAAGCTATTCGTTCGTATAGTGCCTCATGTACTATCGTGAGCAATATGAAAGGGGACTCAGGAACGCGTGGCAAACAGCCTCGAAACCGACTCGGAGCGATACGCGGATGGCGCTGTGAAAAACCAAGTGGAAAGAAGGGCGCTCTTCCACTAACTCTTGGCACTCCCACCCACCACGCTGGCGTTTCTACGAAGCAGCAACTTACGCCATTTCACCGATAAAACGGTATCGTTCGATATTTGATAAGACGCGGTAATCGTCGCAGCGATATGCAGTGATTCGTTTCCTTTTGTTTCATTCTTTCTTTTCTTTTTTCTTCACACAAGCGCTTGGTGCAACACCCAAGTCCTGCACCTTGTGCAAACAAACGCACGGCAGGAGTGCCAACAGTTGTTAGAACAGCGTTCTCCTCTTCACTGTTTCTGTCGGCTGCCGCCGCGTACCACCGATAGCTGGGTTTCAGGCTGCTTGCCATGCGCTCCTGCGTTCCCTTTCATATTGCTCACGATAGTACACTTTATTTACAGCACTAACTAGCGTGTAAACCATTGCGGCGACAACGTTTCCTTGTGTTAACGACGTGTCTCTCCAGTATGTCTCGGAGCTTGCGTCACCTTGCTTGACTGAAGAATAGTCGGGTGGCAGGGGGGTGGACCGCAGAACACGTATCTGTTTCGGATAAGGAGACGTCCTCCATCTCGGTGGTACACGGTTACGCGTTTGTAGCCTCTGCGTGACGTTGCTGAGCTGTCCGACAGTCAGCAAAACGTGGAGTCGTCGTTTCGAGGGTCGTGGCCTTCCGACAACGTTATTCCAGGCCTCGAGCACGGATGCTACGCGGATTTTTTTTTTTTTTTTCTGAATGTCAGCGGACCAGCTACTCAGATTAACTTGTCTGTGTCGTCTTTATTTCCTTTCTTTGTCAATTTTTTTTGTGCCATAAGGGAGTAGACACGCCATCTTTCATTCAAAAGTAATCGGGAAAGTAACGAGCAATTTTGTTGAAACTACCCGCGTTACGTAGTTCGTTACATTACTAAATTACCAGCCCATAAGAGTTAATTCATTACACGACCCGTTACTGCAGAAAGTAGTTTAATTACTGCAATTTCATTACTGGGAAGTCTGCTCCAGGGGGTTCTCCGAACCTCCATGCATCTATGCCCTCTGACCCGCTCTCAAACTCGGACGGCTTTCTGAGATTCGTTTGGCACTTTCCTCGGCGCACTTGCCTGGTGTATTAGCGCTTTGTTCTGTTCGTTCTTTCACCTGTTCTGTCTGCCGACCCGATACATCTGGGTTCGGATTCGGCCGTCGCATTTTCGATGGAGGGGCAAGCGATACATAAGGGCCCGTGCGCTGTGCGTTTCCAGTGCACGTTAATAAAGCAACCCCGGATGGCCAAAATATCCGGAGCCCTCCATTATATACAGCGTGTATGATAATCATGTCTGTCGCTACCTTCGGTCTTCACTTTGCAGAGGGATGTGCCGCGCTGGGCTACTGGCGTGTTCTGACACTATAACTCGGTTGGCGGCAAGTGAACTGCGAATGGTCGCTCTTGCAATTCGACACCGCAATCGTCACTCTTCTGACAGCTCTGAAGACAAGGTTGTGGGGCTGCCAGACATCGGCATAGTCGAGTAGTCTGTCGGATTCGTTGGCATCGCAGTTGTCACGGCTTTTACGACCACGAAGGAATGCTTGCTACGGTACAGGGAAGCCACAGATTGTCAGCATCCGCCAACCAGTCTTCGCCGCTATCGTTTTATGCGCTGGCCAGATGGAAAACTGAGCCTCGGCTCGCGAAGTCCGTTTTCTCATTTCTTTTTTTCCACCGTATCTTTAGCACGCTTATCGAGACACGAGTGATATTATTGATATGGATGGCAATACTCATCAGAACGGTCATCTTCATGAATTACCATATCCGTGTGAGACTACCACCCCCCGGGGAAAACAAAGTGTGTATTCTCGGCTGGGTGGTATAGTGTCTCACTTCTAATTGTTCGCGAGAGCGAATGGCTATGGCTCTGTGCGGCTACATTGTTACGTGAGGCTCGGCCGATACGTTTCTGCAAGTAACATTATACGGTTGTATTCCTGGATCGTTAAAACAAAGAAAAACCGAGACGCGCAGTTTTTCCTTATATCAGCTCGGGCGCTCAAGTTCGGCCAACTGCAACGTGTGTACGTGTAAGATGCAGGATCATAGCTCAGGCGTGCTGAAACTAATGGCCAGTCCGTCCATTCCGCGTGTCAACCTTCGTGCGGTTGCGTCTCGGAAAAACAGGGGAACAAAATAAAAAAGAGAAACGTCGTCAAAACAAGTTATGCGTTTCGCTACTTGGTTTCCGCTATTGACGGTAAAGCATAAATACGCGTCCATTTGGAAATCCTTTGCGTCGCGCTCCTCTGGGCTCGGAGTAAACTGGCCGCATCACACGGGGGTGGCTTCTTCTATCGGCGAGAGTCGTTCGTTCAGCTCAATCGACTCGGGACTCGCGTGCAATTCGCTCGCTGCTCGCGGACGAAGGCCGCATCACCGATTCTCTTATTGATGGTGCGTGTACAAAATGGAGGAAGACGCCTGAGTGCGCCCTTTGATGTCTGCGTCTGTTCCGCTGTGCTAGCGCCACGAAGCCCCCTCCACGCGTTATACGCGCGATATGTGCACGAGGAAAATAAAAAGGTTCCTGAGGAGGAAGTATCTGTATTTATGACACTCTTGTGCCGCGCGCTGCTAAATTACACACACACACACACACACACACACACACACACACACACACACACACACACACACACACACACACACACACACACACACACACATCTCAAAAACAGTCTTCCTGGCTATCGGGATACGTATCCCGATAGATATCCCGAGAGTCAGTGACATATTACTTAGTATTTATTCTGACGTTTGGGGCTGAAGACCACCTTTGAAAAAGGATTATGTATATAATCATTTTTCAAAGGTGGTCCCCGCCACGGTACTCTGCTCCTAATCCGAAGGTCGCGGGTTCGAATCCCGGCCGCGGCGGCTGCATTTCGATTTAGGCTAAATGTTAAGGCTGTGTGCTGTGCGGTGTGAGTACATGTTAAAGAACCCTATAGGCGGCCGATATCTCCGGAGCCCTCCACTCCGGCGTCTCTCGCAATCATGTCGTGGTTTTGGAACCTAAAACCCCAGAAATCACCATCATCATCACTGACTTAAAGGGGCCCTGAAACCATACTTTACTCACTGAGTTTTGCGTCGAAATGGGTTCTGTGTATTGTTCTGAGGACCATGCAGACAAACGCAAGTTATGCAACTTACAAATTCAAAATAAAAGCAGCCGACAGACATCGGCATCCCGAGACGTGCACGCTGCTTCCAATCAAAACGCGGCTTACATCTTGCAGAACAGGAACCGTGCTGCCCCCTGTGGCCTTCCTACCACAACAACCACACGGGACGCACAGCGGTCCTTGTGTCAGTTACAAGCAAAATGAAATTTTAATGACGAATTTGTGCCTTGTAGTAGCTTTAGCAAGCATAAAACACGTTCTCAAATTGAAATTTCTTATATTCGAAGCATATTAAGCATCTGTGATGCATATTCTTATTCCTACTGTTCCCGGCCAGTCAGAACCTGCCGCAAAGCCAGCATGGTGATCCGCTCGGAAAAACTGTTGAAGTATGGCGCTCCAGTGAGCGCGGAAACCGATTTCAGGCTCAAATTAAAACGTAATACGGTTCGATTTCTCCGCTTTCACTGGTGTTTCGGTTATTACAATGTCCCACACAAAGCAAAGGTGCGTAAAATGTGTTTCAGGGCCCCTTTAACGTCGCGAAGACTGGTTAAAAAGCTCAGATGCGGTAAAGGTGTGAACTTCAAAGTTCAATGTCACTATCATGTAAGAGCGGGCTGACGTCAAGGATTAGGATAGTGGGTCGAGGGAAAGCGTGGGTCTGGTCATCCCTAATTTATTTATTTATTGTCCTTTGCATCTTCAATATCTTGTAGCGGCGTGGGTAGGGTCAAGGCCCCAGGGCAAGAGCTTTCAAAACCCTTCTGCATGACAGCTACGCTATGGTCAGTCAGCGCTCCGTAGTGAGTTACCTTGACTTTAAACTTAAAAGCATAGTCTGGGACGGTCAAGACGACAGTAAACAATATTCAAGTCGGTTGCATCCTCGTAATGCGCTCGTGGGCATTTTTAAAGCACTGGCGCAACTGTAACACCCCTGTTAAAGCGCGAGCGTCGGCATAATGCGAGGTGTTTGTTGAACCGTGTGATTCGCAGAGTGTTCGCCGTGTATAAGCGTAGATGTATACCTGTATAGATCGTCGCTGCACGATTCTAATGCCCCACGCGTGCGCGCTGGGGGTCATGGAGGGTCGCCGACTCGTCGTATGTAGCGGCAGCCTCTGTACGACCGGGTCGGGTTTCATTCGTCAAAGTGCTTGCTGGATGTATGGTGCGCTCGCAGTGGCTATAACGGATACGACATGCAATGGCGGACGACGAACCGGCCCTCTCGAGGTGCGGGTGCACTCACAGCCTGTGAGCGCCAAGGTGCAGATGAGTGGCTGGCTTAACCGTACAGACAAAGGAGGTCAAGGGAAGAGAATTAATTCTGTGTATTATTCCTCAACACCTTTCCTGGTGGCCCCGAGTCGTGCGCCTCTCATGGACAACAGAAAAGAGCGTACACTTTTCCTAACATTCTCGCTACCTCAGTAATGATTCGGGTTCCCTCGGCCTTCGGCTTGCGTGGCTTGCCAGTTTCGCGGACTCGAGGCCTTGCGTTCCTTTTGAATGTCTCTCATATATGGAGTGCTCCGCGGTGCGTCCATAGCCATACACATGTGGATAGCCTCCCGCGAGTGATTTCTTTTTCATTCAAGACCCCGTTCTGTTCTATAATAGTTAAGGTGAACACACGGCGAAAGAGACCGCTTCTCGAAATGTGCAGTTTTATTTCGGTCTCGTGTCGTAACAGTGTTGTGCTATCGTATCTGTGGGTAGCGAAGTGTTTAGTGCTGCGCTCATATGCCTGCACCCTTTCGGTGCACGTTTCCTTTCGACGAGTCTTATCTGTGTAGCTTCTTTGCTCAAAAGCTGGAGTAAGTTACGCATTGCAGAGCAAACCAGCGTGCAACCCGCACGCTGCGGAACTCGGGGTGTTCAGTCTTAGATAATGAAACGGGTGCAGACAGCAGAACATGTAATGCGCCGTTTTATACGCCGTCGTCTGACTGCGCGGGTGTAGCATCTTCCCAGCATACCGGAAAGTAAAGAAACATAGAAAAAGGTTATCAACCATAGACGTTCTTCCGAAATCCCGTCTTCTTATCTTACTCTCCTACAGTGTCAAGGAGGCGCGTACGTGGCTGCAATTCGGGACGCTGCCTCTGGTAATCTCCTCATGGAGAGAGTGACTCGCGCGCCCCTCCCGCCATAAACATGTATCTTGGTCGTTGAGGTGCGAGAATGAATACACGCGCCTCACATCACCGGAGCGGCAACCTTCCCCATCTCTCTCTCTCTCTCTCATATCTACTCGCTATCCAGGAAGGATCGAACTTGCCCTCTGAGTAACCCCTATCCCTTCCCCGGGGGGGCCCGAGATGGGGGCGCTTCACCATCCTCCAGAGACGTTTCGATTTCCGACCTCGCCACGTGTAAACCCACTCTGGAAACTTTGGTCTTGTGATTCGATGTAAGTGCATGGACGGAATGTTTGTATAACACGCGTTTCTGCGCTACAGTGTGCTCTGTGAGCTGCCGCGGTTGTACAGTGGTTACGGTGTCCGCTTGCCGACCCGAAAGACACAGGTTCGATTCCGGCGTCTTCGGTAGCATTTTCGATGGAGGCGAAGTGGTGGATGCCATTGTACTGTGCGGTAACAGTGCACGTTAAAATAACACCCCAAGGTGGTCGAAATTTCGGGAGTCCACTACGACGTGGCTCCCAATCATGCCGTGGTATGATTTTTTTTTTTTTTTTGGTCCGTGAAACACCATCAATCGTTATTAAACGCGCTCCACTGTGAACAGTCGCGACAAACCCGTGTCGCCACTGTTGTTTTGGCAAACACTGGGCTTCGCAGTTCCTGCATGCCGCCTCCAGGGACCATAGCTTTAGCGACGTAAGGACGTTTCCCAGTAGCCAGGCTCCGCCGCCGCTGCTTTGTTTGGCAACAGCGACCTCCAACTCATCCCCCTCCTCCTTTCCCCGCTCTGATGATCGTTTCGTCGCATTGAACCCTCGGCACGCCAGCCAGCTCTGACCCACTTCTGTCAGTCTCGTGTCGACGGTCGCTGTGCCGTGGCGGCCTCTGCAGGAACGAGGCGGTGGGTGGTTCGTCCCTCCGGGAATGACGGAAGCCGAGTTTACCCAGCAGGTCGGGCGATTGCTTTTGAAGCTGTATTCTCGGCGACGAGATGAGTCGCTGCACAAGACGAGTTGGCTGTACAAAACGAGTTGGCTGCGTTGTGTGTGAGCAGCGTGTCGCAGGCGGCTCTTGCCAGCGGCCTCCTTTTTCGCCTTGTCGCCCGCAGACAGAATTGGCGATCGGCGCCATTGCACGGATCACTGCTGAGAGTGCCGCCTTAACATTTAGGCGCTAGCCAGACTTGGGCAGACATTTCATTGTGGACATTTTTGCGAGAATTCATTCTTGAGGTCGATGCATTTGGACGGATACATTCGCAAGGATTCAGTCTTGCAAATGTGTCCGTCTAAATGTATCAGTCCTGGGAAAGAATTCGTTCTTGCAAATGTGATCAGTCCATCCATCCTTGCTTTATAGCTTCTAGAAGACGCGTTATTGTTCGTCATCTTCAGTACCAACTTACGCGACACTTCAGAATGAAAGGGTGCTTCGATTGATGTCCGGCAATAGAAAAAAAAAAAATGACTCTCACATATAACATGTCTGGTGACAACGAAGTGTTTCGTCACTTCACCTTTTCTTCTTGCCTATAGCTTGACACCGTTTGCATACATTTAAATGTCGCCCCTTGCGTCCAATGTTCAAAAAATTAATTCCCTCCTGTGATATTGCTTCTATCATGCTAATTATTTTTAACGTCTCTACTGTTTGGTGACTTCTAAGTCTCTTGTTCGAGCGCTTTTCAATAAATCGGACATCGTTGTGAGCGCAACCGCTGGGGACAGTTGACATGTAATACACGAGGAAGGAAATTAAAAAAAAAAAAAGCAACTTATTAGGGGACGAAAGTGGGCGTTGTCTCCTGCGCCTAATTCGTTCGTTCCCTTTCACTCGGAAGGCAGTTTTACGCGCGGCGGTGCCACAGGAAGTTCTTTTTCGCGCCAAAGCCCTCACGTGTTACGTTGTGTACGCTAGTATAAATCGAGTGAATGGCGCGCGCTGATGACCGCTGCATTATACGAGTGCCTTTTTTTTTTATTATTCTGGTTTTCCTCCCCCACAGGGGCGGCTTCTTGTTGTTCTGCGCGCAACTCTTGTGCGGTGCTCGTATCTCTGGCTTCCTTCTGGCTGTGAGAATACGCGCGCAGATGCCAGTGCACACGTCTCGGGCCGCTGACCAACGGCGCACTGTAGGTGGCAAAAAATAGAACGTATATATAGCTGGCCTAGTTGAGTCATACTTGCAGGTTCAAAACGGGAATGCGTCAAACAGACGCGGTTGCGGATTAGCGCTTGTAGAGAATGCGTCTGATTCATTTCTTTTTTCTCTCGGCAGAGGTACGACAATCTCTTGAGGAAGCAATCTAGCATTTGTGGAACATTTGGCGTCACTCCTGTCGCCTCCAGTTGTCATCGTTAATTTTCGACCTTTTATATGCCGGCCTTAGCACGAGTGTGTGGCGTTTCGCGGCTGATCACGAGGCCGTCGGTTCGATTCCCAGTCTTTCCTATAGAGGAGGCGACGGAATGCTATATAGCGACTACTATTGGTTCCTTTTGAGTGGTTTCTTAGGTTTCTACGTCCCAAAACCACGATACGATTATGAGAGACGCCGTAGTGGAGGGTTCCGGAAATTTCGACCACCTGGGGTTCTTTAACGTGCACTGACATCGCACAGCACACGGGCCTCAACATTTTGCCTCCATCGAAATGCAGCCGCCGCGGCAGGGATTCGATCCCGCGACCCTCGGATCAGCAGCCGAGTGCCATAGCCACCAGACCACCGTGGCGGGGCATGATAGGTTCCTTGGTTCACTTTACTTAACAACAGGTGGTCGAAGTTAGACCACTTATGCAAACCGTTTTTGATAACCGCACTGCTGTTTCCTGACTTCAACCCTCGTCGGTCAGCCAGTCAGTGAAATGGCGGGAGAAGGTGCGCGTAGAAGTTGGTTCTCACACCAGCATCGCTATGCTGCGACCACCACGCGCTCACCGTACAGCGCTTTGCCGCTTTGCGTGCACTCGAGGAAGAAAAATAGACGGTTGTTGAAACCGGCGCGTTTTCTTCGTTCCAAGGTGTGTGTGTGTGTGTGTGTGTATGTGTGTGACGTGAAACGAACCTTGGAGCGGAGTGCGCAGAAAGAAGAAAAAAAACTGCGTCCGTGTGCGTACCCCCGGCGCTCGAGGGACAGTCGGGCAGGCGATGTGGCTGGCCCCATCTAGTTTCCTCCTCGAAGCGCCCCGAAGACAAAGCAGGAAACGAATTTAAAGAGCGCCTATCGCAACAACGTCGAAGGTCTCGCGGTCTTCCTTTCCCAGCATTCACTTCGCTCTCCCCCTCTCTGTGTCCTCCGCTCCCCCATTTTTTTTTTCTGCTCCCCTTTCCGCGACCCTGACGTCATCCGCAGCATTAAATCGTGGCCACCGCTCTCTCACGCTTTGTGTGTCCGCAGTTCACTTTCCCTTTGTACGCTGGTGGACCCGGTGCGCTTGTTTCTCTCTCTTCTTTTTTTGTCAGGCCATCTCATTTTTTAAGCTTAGGCACTCGTCACACAAGATTAATCACTGCACGTGCGGACTGCCTATCGCCGCCAACAGCGAGCTCCACGCGTTTAATGGAGCGTATTACTCACATACTTTTTTCCTTTTACTCTACGTAATAACCTTACTAGTTCTCGTATAGTCCGTAGCGTGTAATATGTTACTGTAGATATTATAAACGGAAAGACGGGCCGGAGGGAGGGTCATTCGTGGCTTGGTGAGCGAGGAAAGAATAGGTAAAGCGAGGAGCTTCATCTTAAAACGACACACACTGAAGCGTAGGTTTTTTTTTTTTTAATTAACTTGTGTGATACAGTGAAGGTAACGTCGTCCTGTGATAAGCTCCTTATTTGTGAAAATTAAACATTGCAGTCAGCACAGGAGCTGTAATCACAACCTCTGTATGAAGAGCGCGCTGATACGCCGTCCACTTTTCGGATATCGATCGGAAAACTTGAGCTTTTGATGGGACAACCGTGCTCGAAAATGCACTGTAGTGAAATTGGCAAGTTTAAGCCCTTCGTGCTGGCATAAACAGTGCACAAAAAAAAAAGAAAAGGGGGTGGGGTGGAGCGAAGAAATAAAAAGGAAATCTAGCGCGATGTGTCACTCATGTTATGCGTTCTGGTACTTGTGCGCTTAGTCCGGCAGATTGGAAAAAATGCGTGACCCCTCTGATTTCAGTGGAATGCAGGTGCTACCAGACACGCGCGCGTACACACACACACACACACACACACACACACACACACACACACACACACTCGTTTCTATTAGTTCTTTAAGCAAAATTGCTGTTTAGACATGTCGAATTGCCATTTGTCTACAGTGAGGCCTGTGTGTTTTAGACGAGCGCCAGTTTATTATAGTCCCCCCAAATTCTAGCTGTTCGTGCTAGCTTGCCCTAGCATGCGCCTTCCGCGTCCCTTGTTAGCTGGCATTGACTACATCTCGGTTATAAATTTAGTCCCAGTTTGATGTCTGTTACGTCATGTTAGTTTCAGTTGGCGCTTCGCTGGCGCAGCTTGGCTTGTGGCGACGCGACTACTAAACGACAAATGGAGAAGACAACGAGCTGGCCGCGGGAGCCGGCGTATGCGCGCAGCGATCTAATGAGCCTGATTGTGAGGCGGCGACGTCATCTCCGATTGGCCGAGCTGTGTACGGGCCTCTCGGGCAGTGCGTGTCAAAAAATGTGTGCAACGCGCGCCGCCCGTTTCAAGGACTGGTCCTTGAACGCAGCCGTCGTGCGTAACGAGGCGAATCCCACCGTGCGCGTTTGTCACCGTTTGCTGCTGCTTCAGCCGGGCAGAGAACGCGCAGTGCGGTATGTTTGGTGTCCCTTTGGCGTGGTGCGTGTCCCTTGTAACGCAGTTGTTTGTCGCATTGGACGCGTGCTGCCCGAGAATGGAGACGCGGCGGGGCGCATCCGTGTCGGCACGCCCCTGTAGCTGAACAATGACGGAATGAGAAAAAAAGTGATTCCCATTTAACACTAAAATCCACGTCCTCACTGACTGGTTGTTTCGATGAACAGATCGCAAAACACGATTTAGAACAGGGAATGTCGCAGGAGCCAACGTTTCGACCAAGTGGACTTGTCTTCGTCAGGGCGGCGTCGACAAGTCCTCTTGTCGAAACGTTGGCTTCTGCGACATTACCTGTTCTAAATCGTATTTTGCGATCTGTTCATGGATTCAAGCCGCCATCTTCCCCTGAGCTTCTCTTCTAGTTTTGACTGGTTGTTTGTGTGCTACCGTGGAGTGGGACCACCTAAAGGATTCAGGAAGTAAAATATTACGGTCTATGTAGTAACACACAGCAGTTGAAAAAAGAAAAGAAGTGGGGAGGCGGAGGGAACCAGGCTATTTTCGCTTTTGTCCTGTCTTTAGGGCGGTTACCTTAAACGTTTCATTACATAACAACCCGTCCAGTTTGACACGTTTTTGCAAATACCTGTGTTTATCGTCCCAGCTGTGAGCCCCCCAGGGTTATTTGTCGTGCCGCTATAACATGATCAGCGCACTAACGTGTTCACTGGCGGCTTTACTGTAGCCGTTGTGCATCGAATCCGCGACCTTATGTTCAGCAGAAGTTGAAGGCCTTACGTAGGCCCCAGGCCATTGTGGCGGATCCCAATTGGATCACAACGAGGGCTATAGGTTCACAATGACAAGAAGAAAGAGGGAGGGGGTGGGGAGGGTTCGACAGTGGCAATTTGTAAAAGATGACGTCAGCCTGCGCGTTCATAAAGAGCGCTGGTGTTCTCCGCGCGCCGACCGAATGACGAAAAAAATAGTTAAACAAAAGAGAAGCTTTAGCAGCGAGCGAAGGCAGGGACGTGTCGTAGGCTGTATAAGATGGATAGTCCATATGTGTTAAGTACAGGAGGAAAGTGATGGAGTATAAGCTGCGATGGTACAGCGAATAGGACAGAAATCAGCTCGGTATGTTGCCAGTATATTTCTGTCCTCGTCAAAGTAGTTGGCTGCAACCCTCTTGGCTATGTGCTGCCAACGAGCTCAGGCAAGCACAATCCTCACTTGCGATATGCTCGATTTCCATCGCTCTGGACATGCAAACGTGGGCCTGCGTGGTATTTTATTTTCTTCGTGTGTGCCATCTCGGCGATGTCTGAATGCGGTGCGCGATTTCGTGCTCAGCCGGGAAGCGGTGGTTCACCTGGAAATCCAACAAAGTTCGGGAGAATGAACTGATCGAGTCTCTTCACTTGCACGTGTTTTTTTTTTTCTGTCTGTCTGTCTGTCTGTCTTTTTTTTTTTTTTTCACTGTTGCTTTTACTCGGCACGCTAAGCTAAGAGTGCGCGCAAAACTGTTTTATGCCGCAGGGGCGCTCAAGGCGTTCACTTTCCTTCTGCGTGTCGTAAAACGCTTCGTATGTGCGCGATACGCAGCGCTGCGCAAAGCCGGCGGGACGACACGGTCGGATGCGCAAAGCGCGCATTTCTATCCGGGGTTGCGGCGTCACGTGATGCTGACCTGGTATATGCTCGCAGAAACCCTACCGAAGCAGAACCCGGCGACGGCTCAAACCCAACTGAAAAATCGTGGCCCACATTGACGCGCCGCGGATTTCGAGGACGTCGAGATGAACTAAGCAGGGAATGAAATAACCCTAAACCTGGAAACCAGCGTGCCCCGGGTGCACGCGCGAGAATGCGAACTGGACTCTGATGAGTTGCGCCAGTAACTTGTTGATCGGCTCGTTATCAATGCTCGCTGCGGCACAGTTCGTGTACAGCGTGACCTTGACTTTCCACTGCGCCCTTGACGACGACAAGCTTGACTAGCGCACCATAGCATTGCCGACCAATCAAGCGCCCCACGCAACTTGCAGTGAAGGTGTGCCACGTTATTGAAGAGACAAGAAGGAGGTCCGTCTTATTATGAACACCGCGTTTCCATCATCCTTTTTTTTTTTGTTTGTTTGTTTCGCTGACTCTCTTTCCACTTGTTCGGTGTGTCGTCTTGGGAACGGCGCGCTTTTTCTTTCTCTCCAGCCGCCGTGTGGCTGTGTACAGCGGCGGCTGTCACTCACGCCTGTGACATCCGCGTGCGTGGAGGCTGGCGCGTGGCCAACAGCACGCGGTGCGCGCGTCTTGCTTCCCCGCTCGTTCTTAAAGCTTTGTTTGTTTGTTGTTCTCTCGCCTCTTATGGAAAAGGAGTGAACGATCCTCATGAGCGAGGATGGCATACCTGAGAGTGGAAAATGAATAGGCTACACTTGTGCACACTAGGACGCACGACACTTGTATACGACTCCCGCGTCTTCTAAGCGCTTCGAATCCCTTTGCGAGTGCGTCATTACAAGCCTCTTTTGTGTATAGTCCAATGCAGGGCCTCTTCCAATGATCTCCGATTTGCCCTGTCCGGAGCGAGTTGAACCCATCTGACGCCTGAGAACATGTTAACCTCGCCACCTATAGACAATGCGGGCGTTTTGAAAGAATAACGCGTGCACGATGCACCGCGGTTTATTCAAGAAGCCGAAGTTACGGACGACATTGGTGAGGCCCGAGCGCGGCCGCGCCACTGGGCGTGCCCCCGATGCATCCCTAACGTATAGGTATATGTTTTTTGTATTATAGTTTCGGCCCTTCCTGCTTGAGATCCTGTGTCCGCGACCCTTTCTTTACTCTCTCCCCAGTGCCACCTACGTAAATCAAGATGGAAATCGCTTAATTGGCTCATTTTTCTTATCGCCGAGGCTGACAAAAATTGGACCCCACAGTCGGTTTTCTGTCTGCTCGATCTGTGTGTTGTCAGGCGACGACTGTTGCGCAACCTTACTATATGATGATAGCGCGCGCGTTATAGCGTGCTGACATTGAAGTCGCCGGCAAAGTGTACAGCTTTGGGTGATAAGCTGAACAAGCAAAACAGCGTGATCTATGTCCTCCGAGATTCTGGCAGTCACTCGCTAAGCCTACAGCCCCGACAACTTGAGTGTCGCGCTCAGAAACTGTGTCGATTGTGACGCATGCTTTCCTGTCGAAGCTTCATGGCGCAAAATTAAAGAACATACAGCCGTCAGTTAGTAACTCGAGGGCTACAGAGCGTGCGATGACCATTCGAGATTCAAGGCGGACGGCATACGCTTTGGGTGGTACTCTGCTCTACGCAAAATTACCTCTATGGTGCTTTTCTTATTGCGGCTTATCGGACACTCCCCCCCCTCCCGCTCTTCCTCATTAAATACTCTGCATAAATCGGCAGACGAATTCGTTGGAGCAGAAGCTATCGGCTGCCATCATCGTTTGATAACACGATCATATGATTAATTTTTCTCTAGCCTGCGTACTAACTACGGTTGCGCGACGTTTTCCGTCACTGTCCTTTCACCATCGTTGGCCATGTCTTCACAGCGGTTCCTGCTACGCTTGCGCCCCCTTAATAGTCTTGTCCGTTGGTCTCGTGACACGCGCAAGTCTTCTATCCACCTACAAAGGCACGCGCATGGAACGTGATCGATCTTTCAATGTGTGTCGCGCTTCTCCACACTCGCGGCTGTCTTCGGTCGGCTGCACTCACGATGGTCTGCTGTCCTCCTCTGCCGCCTGATTGCGTGCTTGTTCCCTGCGCTCGTGCTTGGCGCGCGTCTTCGAGGAGAGTGGGTCCTGCAGTCGTCACGGTTCCGTGCTCGTGTGTGCATGCGCCTGTCCATCGCCCGCGAGTGCCGCGCGAACCTCCATGTGTGAACGGGAAAGACCGGGGAAAAGGCCAATCGACCGCGACCTTTCACTCCGAACAGCCGGTGCGACCTTCATAACATTTTGTGTATATATAAGTAGAAAACGTGCGTATGAAGCGATTTAGCGACGTTTCGGTCGAGGATCCCATTAGGCGGCGTCTCCTTCTACTTTGTAGATTTGCCGGGACCAGGATATATATATATATATATATATATATATATATATATATATATATATATATATATATATATGAGGGGACGGGGGCACGACACGCGCGCTTTGTGCATACTATACATTTGTCGAGTGCCTTTTCTCGCGAGCCTTCGCTGATACGACACCGCTCGGGCTTTTAGCGATTGATTGTTGGCTTCGGCGTGGCATGGGCATGTGATAATGCTTGGCGCGTGCCACAAATGCGAAAAGCCTTATTCAACATTCTCATCGCAGTGCTTGCTGACCTTGCACTACGTGCGTTTAGAGACGCATGTGGCTGGCTGCGCTGGGTCGAAAACGTTCCATAACGCGTGGTATGTCTTAAACCCGCGCAATATATCTTGGCGTGCTAAACTGTCAGAGGGGCCCCGCCACGGTGGTCTAGTGATTATGGCACTCAGCTGCAGATCCGAAGGTCGCGGGATCGAATCCCGGCCGCGGCGGCTGCATTTCGATGGAGGCGAAATGTTGAGGCCCGTGTGCTGTGCGATGTCAGTGCACGTTAAAGAACCCCAGGTGGTCTAAATTTCCGGAGCCCTCCACCACGCGGCGTCTCTCATGATCATATCGTGGTTTTGGGACTGTAAAACCCCAGAAATCAAACTGGCAGGGGGACGCCGTTCCCTCCGGTAGAGACAGCATGCGTACCAACTGCTCCACCCACTAGATGAGGAGCGCAGAGCGTGCCAGCTATGGCTCCGGGAAGCCCTCTCCAGAGCCGAGCGTCATCATCCACGTAATGATGTGCGTGTGGCCTGCATAGAGTGTACGCCTCGTGCGCGTGAAATCATTTAACCGCAGTTGTGTGTGTGTGCCCGTTTATGCGACAATTGGGGGGTGGGGCGGGGGCGACGGGTAAGTGAAATGAGCGCAGTTGACTTTGTGACAACGAGGCAGAAAAATCGGACATGTGTTGGATGCTATGTATATACGTAATAGGCCATGCACAGCGTGTCGTTGTACTAGAGTATCGCCACACGGCGCGTTCAGTCCTACGCTGCAACGTTGCGTAGACAAATAAATATTATAGCTTTATTTTTCTTTAGTGAGACACCATCTCTACAGAAGAATGGGCATCACCTGCACTCCAGCGCAACAGGCGTCTGATTATGTGTACACGTTGCAGAGCTCCACAGGGTTAACAGACGGCTGTAGCGTATGCTCCCGTGCATGCACGCTTACTTCCAGAGGCGTCAACTTTTCAGAGGGGGGGGGGGGGGGGTAGTGACACGTGCGGTTGTTTTCATTTGTTTAAAAGGGAACGCCGTTATAACCTTCCTGTGAATCGCGCGCTTGCTTTGATTGTTTGCGGCGAGCGCCGTTATCACTTTCTGTTACGCTCAACGCAGGCCGCGTTTATCTTGTATGTCACTTCGGGAACCGTGTCGATCATTCTTGAAACTTTGCATGCTGACGCGCACATTTGAGTGACTTCTGGAATTCCAGAGATAATGAGAGAACGCATTATGACGTGTGTGTAAAAGCCGACGCATTGCGCCGCTTGTCAGTCTTTCCGTCGACCGACGACTGTTCACGCCGCTGTTGCTGTGCGGTGTGATTAGCTTTGTTTTGCTGGGCACAAGTTCGCCCAATAAAGAGTTCGCCTGACATCGCTTGAGTTCTGCGCGCTTCGCCTTGACTGCTGCGTGCGTCACGACCACGTGACAATATCTTCGAGGGAGATAGAGGGCAACCTAAGCAAAAATAATAGCAGAGGAGTCCTTTCCAGCTGCATTTTGTTTTGGACGTACATATAATTGTTGCTGGGATCTACCATGAGTAAATGAACTTTCAGAATTTCATCACAGCAGTGATGAATTCATACTCCATGCCTTCCTCAATGTACATTTAGTCGGCTTCCACGATTCGCCTCCCCCACAGCAGACCCCCCCTCCCGGGGGGGGGGGGGGGGGGGAATGGGAAACCAACACCTCTGGTTAACAGCAGTTAGCAGAAGGACAGACGGACCGCATGACTCGGTGGTACTCCGCCAGGCGACCGCACAAGCAAACGAAATCTTCGACATATGTGACCCTTTCAAATGACGTCGTGTTTGATGCCTTCGGTACCTTCGGAGCGTCTGCAGCTCTTGAGACTTCGTCGGTAGAAACAATGAGGTGCACGTGCAATAGACGTGCACAAAATGTATGGAGTCGAAGCGTTTCCCTGTTCAAAAGGCCACGATATAGTTCATTTCGCTTCCGACCCTTTTTTTTACACATGAAGCTTCACTGCCAAACGAGTCGATAAATTCAAATGGCGGCGCTTGTGGCGCGCGCCGTATTCTTGAGAGCGTTTCATTGCAGTTCGATTGGACAGTCGTGCAGTTATCCTGTATTGTTGCCACTATCGCTTTATTTATGTTACGTGGAAAGCTTGAAGTAGGAACTATTTGCAGCCTCGCGGACGAAGAGTGGCAGGCGCTTATGAGGGCACTTGAGGGCCTTCACTGCTGACTAGGGTTGTGACCGACCATATGTATGCTATGGTGGTTGTATTGTGCATAAGTGAACTCCTCATGTATAACAACCCATCCCATTCCGTACGCTATGGGCGCAGGGCGGCGCGCAGTTTTCCTCGCCGGCATTCGTACTGCTTGATTACATGCGCATTCCGGTGTGACGAATGGACTGGCATTGTCTTTCTCGCTCTCCGTAGCGTATGAAACCAACTCCTGGCTGGACCTTTGGTTTCAAGGTTGATGGAGGTATCAACTGCTCAACACAAAGCAGGGATGAGATTGGAGTGGTTGCTGGCGTACACCACAGTAAATTAGAGAAATGGAAGCTTGTATGGAAGAACAAAGAAAGTCTAAACGCTATAGATTGCAGCAAATATGAGAGCTCGTCACTAACCCGTTTCGACGGGGATGTCACTCAGAAGATATGCAAATCACTTCCCCCCCCCCCTTTTTTTTTTTTGAACTTTAGCCTGTCTCGTGCAATCATTTCTTGCGCACACCGTACGTGCTTTTCTTGGGTCCCCCCACGGAGTCCCTGCGAAACAGCGCGCGCTTGAGTCGTCGTGCTCCAGTTCAAATCTGAAGAGCGTAGTTGAGAATTGTCGCCGTGTGATATTAAAGGGACACTAAATAGAAAAAAAAATTTTTTTTCGAGAATTAGTAAATTACCCTTTCGCGATACCGACAGCACCACCCTTGCCGCGAGAGGACGCTTAGTAAGCGAGAAAACGCACAAAAAGAAAATACAGGTGGCGACGCCGCCGTGACGTTTCCGCACCAACTCCCTCTGACGTCATATATTTTGAAGGCGCCTTTGATGGCGCGCAGTTATTTGCCGCTAAATATGAATCGCGTCGTGTTGCAGGGGGGCCACTGGCTCAACGTGGAAAGTTCCATAATGTTTCATTGAGCCAGGATGGCCAAAGTACGAAAAAGAAAGAAAATGTCTTGGAATACGTGACGTCGCTCCTCCGTTTGGGTGCCTAGGTTTCGGCACGAACTTTAAAAAAAAAAAAAGGAAATATGGAACTTTGGCCTTAATTTTCTGTTCTAACCTACGATGGCGATATCTACTGCAGTAGAGTTTTCGAATGATGATCTACCTGTCAAAACTGATTTAGTGCCTCATTGTAATGACCCTCTGGGATGCTTAAAAAAATTCTCTATTTGCTTGCGCAGTTTAGTGGAACCAAATAGCCATGCAACATAAAAACAAACATTTTTGCTTACACCGCGCTTTAATTAAAACAAAAACTCAACGCATGCGCGGGCCTGCTCCTCTGTGAACATTGCACACAATGAATTTCGGCACTTTGTTGTTTAGGTTTCAAACACCGGTATTCGTGTGCTCCTGCCTAAGCGGTTTCAAAGCCCACCATTCGCACACACACAAACGTACAGAGAGAGAGAGAGTGCACAGCCAACGTGGTCTGCATTTTATTTTTTGTTGCGCGTACGTTTTGTTTACCTCAAACAAGCCAGCCAGCAACACGTAGCTATCCGACAGCTCGAGCATTCCGATGCCTCTTCCCTCCTCCTGCGGCGGTCATTCCGGGAAGCGTTCCACCTTTCTCGATCGCTACTTTTCTCCCGGGCAGTTTGAGCCGCCGCGCCTGGGGGCCGCGTATTCGAGAGAAGCAGCAGAACGGCAAGAAGTGAAAACTAGCTCCTGCTCGGCAAACTGGTTTTTTTTTTTTTTTTCTTTTCTCCTGCCGGAAGGAAAAGCCTACTACTCGCCGTCGGCACCCCCTCTCCGCGCCTCGGGCGCGCTGGTTCCTCGCGCGTCACTACTGTCTGCCTGGCGCGCTGTGTTTTTTGCCGCCGCTCTGATGTGGGGGGCACGCGAGGTGCGCGTCCGCCCAGCGCCTGCCCAGTCGAGGAAGCGCCCGCAATGCCAGCCAGTGTTTTCCTCTACTGTCGCCGACACCGCCGCTAGCACTTCGTACGCCGGCAGCGACCCTAACGTCGTTGCTGCGAGCTGCGAAAAAGAACGCAGATGATTTACTTGAAATGAATGTGGTTCATTCTCATGTTGCACCACTGGAGGTATTTGCGCTGTTCACCTAATCACTGGTGTCTTGACATATCTCCCGACCCCTCCCGGTGGTTTACATGCAGCAATTGCAGGCTGGGGTACGCGTATTTTCTTTAAAGAATGTGCTGCAGCGAACATTGAGAATGATTTTCAACGTAGGTGAATATAGTTCACGCAATGATTAAAGGAATGCGATTTACTTTAATAAAGGAAAATACATTCCATGGTGCAGATTTGTAGTAAGCAGATCTAGACAGCCTTCACTTTTTCATTAGCACTTCCATAGCCTTTAACCGATGTACCTGTAATAGTGGTAGTGTAGGTACAGCAGTAGTATATGTATGTATTACCAGTTGTGTATGGGTCAACAGCAAGGGCGTTTGAGAGAACTAATTGCACGTTTGGTGACTAATGGGCCATATCACTTAAGTGTAACCACTGGGTACGTGTTCTGAAAGAGCTAAATAAACCACACTCAAGTGAAAGGCAAGAAAAACTATGGACCAGAATAAATGGACAACGTGGGTGCCCACGTGCCACTCACTTTGTCTGGTACATTGTTTTTTTGTGCCTTTCACTCAAGCATCTATTCCGTGACCAGTATTCAGAACTTTTATGCCAGAGAAAGGTATTCAGTTAAAATAATAGCAAATGAAACACCAGTATGAGTCGGGCAGTTCATCAACTGTGCTATCAGCATAAATATAAGCCTAAAGAAGAATTCACTGAGCAGAACTCCTATTATGCACAATTGCCTGCATGCAACTGTGGCGTGTAAATACAGTGTACTTGTTTTCTAAGTGTGGAGTAATTGCAAGTGTACACGTTGTAGTTCAAATTGAGCCAAGTCTATAAGTGCAGGTGAGCCTGCAAGTGTAATAAAACATCAATATTATTTTCTCATATGTTTACACCTGATTTTACAGTGATAGTACAGTAGCAGAATTATTTTTGACTTTTGTGCATGTTCACTAAGGGTCTCCACACATGCAACACCTTTCAGTTCTTCCTCATTTCTAGTAAAGGATATTTCACAGCCAGCAGTTGCCCATACTATTTAATCCTTATTTACCTATGGTGCGAAATTTTCATGTGTGAAGTAATAATAAAAAAAGAAAGAAAACATGGAGTTGCTAAAGGCAGCGTAAAAAAAATGCATCAGCCTGTTAACAACATAAATGTGTCATTTCTAATCCACAAGGTTCTCACTTCTGTCATTAGCTGTCGCAGCATGAAACGTTGCACAGTAGTGCAAGACGAGTACATATTTACTTGCACTCAGCCAATCTTGAACACAAGCTTGAATTCTGTTTTAAAAGACAAAGGAGTCTCAGCATGTTGTGCAATTTCACTGTTGTTGTTGTCCGTTGTGTAAAACCAAGACAACAGTCCAGGGTAACAGATATTTCCAATGATCCTTTGTGCAGGGGCCTGATTCGCATCACTAAGACAAGCCTATACTTCAAATCATGCCTCAAAGCCAATCGGACAGTGCCCATGGTGTTTCAGTCTGTGGTCAACAAGAACATGGACAAGGTGTGCTTCATCATGGAGCACAACCGATGGACGTTCAAGCAGGTGGGTGCACCTACTTAATGTTTCATCTTTGCCTTAATTCTCATTGTACACATGATAGTTGCGTGGGAAAAGAACTAAATGTCTCAAAGGGTTTGTAATTCGATCTTACTCGGACGTACTTTCATATTGTACACACGATTCTGTGTGTCATCTGCTTGATGCTATTTCATGTCAGCCCTAGCACAAGTATTACAGAGTGTGCAGAATCCTCATGTAAACAAATGGTGGGATGGCTGCAAAATTTTTTTAAGAGAGAAAATGCTCAAAAGGAGTTGCAGAAGGCAAGTTTGCTCAAGATACTGCATTTACTTGTACTGAAAAAAATTCATTGTAGTATTTTGGAAATGATAAAAATGAAAGATAGAAGTAGTCATATTGAAGCTTAGTTATGGCAAAGGTTGGCTGCTGTCAGTACTTTCTGTCAATCAAGAGATTGTATGGTGCTGCATGTAATCTCTCCAATGAAGCCTACCGAAAAGGAGCATTAGATAAGCTGCCAAATTTCTGGAGCCCTCCACTGTGACATGCCACATGGTCGTATTGTGGCTTTGGCACGCAAAACTCTATCAGTTATTGTTAACATCAGATAAAATGGGCTTTCTCCTTTCATTTGATTTGTCGCATTGTACTAGAGAGAACAAAATCAAGCTGGAATACTAAACTTGTTACTCTGAGAATTCGCGTGTGTTCCCACAATCAGTAAAAGGCCTTACATTAAAAACAGATGCATTGTCATGATTTGGATAGTACATTTTTGTGCTTCCTTTACTCTCAGTGCTAGTCAAGTCGGTGCAAAGGTGCAGGTCAAGGTTCGGTTCAGGATCACACTTAAGCCTAGCTAAATATGCAGGTCAGTGGACCTCAAAAACTTGAATCACTGGGTGTTCGAATAATCACAATTTTAAAAACATGATTACCAGTTCTTATACGCTGACACTCAGGCCCATGGATAGTGGTATTGTTGCAGTGCCTTTTAGGATTCTCATTTTGATGCTTTTTGCACTTTGTGAGTAGTCTAAGCACAATGATTCGCAAGTGTTATAATTGGGACCATGAGGCTGTGAACACTGGATGACAGGAATGGTGTAAAGTAGAAGATACAGCTACAAGATTGGAGCCTTGGTTGCATTTTATAAATATACCACCTCAATGCGTTAATGAATCTGCTGTGTCATGGTGTGACACTCATCAGTGTAAACAGTAGTTTGGAATGTGTCATATAGGTAGGTATATTTTGACTATTCATGCTTTCTGAATATATTCACTTATTGACTGTGAATATGTTCATTTGTTGACTGGTTTCTTGCATGGTTCAGTGCACCTTCATAGCCAAAACAGTGAAATAACAATACTTTGCTTTAGTTTAGCACCTTCCTTATGTTCCAAAAATATAGTTTGGACAAATGTACTTTTTAAGGTTTAAGTTAACAAACATATTGCTTTATCTCTAGTTCGTTATACTGAATTTCTATTGATGTATAGGTGTTGCATGCTGACAGAGAACACCTTTGGCATTTTGTCACCAGAGGAATTTGACTGTAATTTGCTTTAAAATGTTTTCAAAAACATGTTACGAGTGTTATTGCTTCTTTGCAGGTGGATGACTTCACGAATCGGGTGGCCAACTGCTTTCTGCAACAGGGACTGAGGCCTGGAGATGAAGTGGCCGTGTTTATGGACTCTCGGCCCGAGTTTGTCATGCTTTGGCTAGGCATGTCTAAAGTGGGCATTGTAGCTGCCTTGGTCAACACCAACCTCAAGTCTGATCCACTGCTGCACTCTCTCACCTGCATCAATGCCAAGGCCATTGTCTTTGGCAAGGAACAGGCCAATGGTATGAATTAGTTTCTTTTTACCATGCCCCCAATCCAGTGGAAGGCGTTGGGACAGCTTGGAAATCAGACAGGGACTTCGTGTTTGTGCTAGTTCCAATTTAAGTGTTTGTTTTTACGTCCTGTCAACTGTTTGACTACTTTTTTTTTTTTTACTTTTGACACCTTATACTGGTGTCACACGTGCGCTTTAAAGGCCTTCGAACCAACGGTCCATCGACTCAAGAATCATGTTTTAGATGTCACACGGGCGGTTTCAATGGCCTTCGAGTAAATAGTCTATCGAGCTCAATAGACTATCGACTCAACAGCCATCGAAACTGCCCGTTTAGCAGCTCAAACATGACTTTTGAGTCGATGGACCGTTGGTTCGAAGGTCTTCGAAGCGCCCGTGTGACACCAGTATTAGTTTCTTGTAAACAAGGCATGTGGTTAGGGAAGTGAGCTGTGCGTCACTATTATCCCAAAGTTTGTTGCAGTACAGATGCCTGTCTAAGATATCTCTCATAACCCTTGTGCTGTATGAACTGGCCATTATCTATGTCCACATGTTTCTAAGCCCCTCCGCTCTCGATAGTCATGCTCAGTAGGGTTACCATAATGTAGTAGTCTTCATGGCATCACTTGCCCAGCTCCATTTGCTTTTAAATGTAATTCGCATGTGTTCAACCCTTTATCGGCATCTCAATTTTAGGCAGTCATTGCATGAAAGGGAAGGATGTCATCTGCGAAACTAGCACAAAGTTACAAAGGCCTCCAAAGATACCTTTGTACTATAGTTAAAAGAATTCACTGTGATAAGATATCTATGAAACACTTATAACAACATGGGAACATGTCAGCATTTTTGTGCCCATCTTAGCGCCATCAATTTTATGTTATCTATGATCAGCTAGCCCAGTTCAAATTCAAGAAAAAAAAATATTTTTCTGAGGATCAGACCTGAAAACAGTGGATTTCCAGTGTGGTTGCTCTGTCATCTTGGCTAACCAGTAGCCTACAAAAGCTTAACCATTAGTCCAAAAGACTCTGCTGGCAAATCAACTCTGCAGAATTCTGCAGAAGAGAGCCAAGTAGATTACCAGTGTTTCCTTTTCATGCACTTCCTCCACTGTGTTGGATTCCTCAGAATTGACGTGCCATAATTTTTGAATTGCATATTTTTGGTAACATTTTTTCAACTTTATGTGCTCTTAGCATCCATGTACCGAAGCCACAGGTTAGCACTGGCAGAACACAATGATTGTGTACTTTTCTTTTCATAATCGGAATAAGAATCATCTTTATTTCTAAACCACAATTCGAGGAATACATATGTCAAGGGCCGCAGACTAAAAGCCATAAAACGGCTTGGCAGTGTCCATGGTCCCTTGAACTTGGCACCAACAGAGCGAAATACGTGAAAACATAAACGTTTATCACTATACCTCATGTAGCATAAATATACAGATGTAACCACGTAATGTTATGCAAGTGTTACAGAAAAGAATGTATCCTTAAATATAACGTGGTTAAAAGCAGTGAAAATATTTTAGCACACAACTTAGCAAAACGCATGCAGTTTAGCAAATGATAATGTAATAAACAGTCATAAAAACAACAAGAAGTTAGAGTTGTAATAATAATACCCTCCTCCCACTTTAACACTAATATACATTGTTCAGAGCAATAACAATACACTGTCATAACTTGCACTGTCTGCATTCACTATGATAACAATAGTTTTATAGCTATATAACAGGCAAGTTGACATAGTGTGTGGTCAATTATTTTGAGGAAGGTATAAGGGTACTACACTGCACGTTGGTGTGTATCAATATCGACCCTCCTCCTGCTCCTTTTGAGTTTCTTAGCTTCATTTCGATGTACTCTGTTTATTTCGGACATGTGCTCATTGCTCTACGTTATTTTTTTCCACTTGCATCACTAAGTGACACATGCTGCTGCGTGAAATAGCTAATGAAGTGTGCCTGTTCTTAAAGTAACTTCACCCTTTCCGAACATTGCCCTGTTTCTGCTTGCAAATGCCCCGTTTCTGGCTTGCACTCTAGTATTGCACGCTAGTATAGGACAACCGTTTGAGCACTAGTAGCTTGTAACTGCATTGGCTCACATTTACTGGCATTTTTCTCCAGTTCTAGGACTTTCCAATTGGTGAAGGACGCTTAGTGTTAGGTTTTTTTCTTTGCAAAAGCTAGCATACTTCTTTTAAACTAAAGTGTGCTTCTCAAAACACTTATTAATGACTACCGTAAGGCATTTCTTTATTACTATTATTATTTTTTAGAATTGTAGAATGCTGGATTTCAGCTCTATGTAATATGCGTTCATAATCAAAAAGCTGTATTCACACAATAGAGTTAATTTGGATTGCATATTACGTGGTCATATGTCATCCATTACTGCTCACTGAATCCTGCTGAAACGACTCTCAGTTTAGCATGTAAACACATTGAGTCTTTAAGCTATATAGGTATGGTGCATGTGAAAGCCACGTTATTGTTACAGTTTCTAGCAACGAATGCCAAGACACTGACGGTGAAATGGCTTAGTCAGGCTAAAGCTCTGTAGTTGAGTCCAACTCGCTCATTAAATTAATAAAAATATGTGAAACAAGCATGTAGCTCGAGTAGTTAGCTTGATGACATAATAGAACATCTGCTTCATTTCAACACATTCATGCTGTCACCCATGCTTTGAGAAATGAGAGCAGGGTTTGGCTGTGAACGTTGTCTACTTTTCTCTGCCCTGTGACTGTTGGCTGTGGAATTGAGCATGCATCGCAGGTCATGTGACTGATTTGTCCATGGAGAGGTCTGTTTTGTGAACCCAGTTTAACAGCATGCACATGTTTTGAACCCTGATTGAAGACTTCTCATTGTTATTTCTTTGTGCAGCCATGAAGGATGTGGCCCCTTCTCTTATGGAGAAGGGTGACTACCAGTACTACGTGTATGGGGCTTGTGACACCCAGCCTCTGCCAGCAGTTGATCTGGAAGAACTCATCAAGAACAGCTCATCAGTTC
This sequence comes from Hyalomma asiaticum, assembly GCA_013339685.2. Lineage (NCBI taxonomy): Eukaryota > Metazoa > Arthropoda > Arachnida > Ixodida > Ixodidae > Hyalomma > Hyalomma asiaticum. The sequence goes on from JABSTT010002048.1 coordinate 48,636, forward strand.
CTGCAGATATTGACTACAAGGGCAGCATTCATGGTAGGTGGCAGGACGCAGATTGTTGTCTGTCTGTTTGTACTGGGATTAGGTAGTTTTTCCCTCCCCCTTGTATTACGGTAGCTGTTTTTGCGAAGCAGTAGTTTCACTTGTCTCCTTCAGTCTTTCAGTTACGTTACTTGTCAATCATTAATGAAGAAGTCCTGGAGCGCTTTTTTTTACATATTCAGGAAACATTTCTTATCTGTAGTTGAGGCTGCGGATTGGCACCAAGTGAGCCAAATATTGTTGCACTGCATGTACCAGGGAGTCAAAATTTTGTGTCTGAAAGAGAAAAAAGATCACTTACCTTTCCCCTTTGCACTGATATCAACAGCTGTGCCACAAGCTGCAGTAAACAGGTCTGACAATTATTAGTGATTTCTTGATTGTGAGTACATGCGCAGTAATAGGATTTGTATTATTGCTGATCTTTAGATATGTGATTGAAAGTGTGGATATCTACGATATCGAAAAGACCAAAGAAAACTGTTTCACATTTTGCCTTCCAGTCTTGATTGACAGTCATCTGCTTCTTTAGTTGTCTCCCAACATTCTTGTGAGACATTATCCATCATGCTATGCACATGCTCCTTCGAACACTGTGCCCAAGTCAGCCGTGTACTGAGCCCGCTACAGCTGTGCTTACCGATGCATATTGCAACCTTGAAAGTCACCATTATGCTTGCCAGATCACACCAGCTCAGATCTAAGTACCTTGTGAGTTGGACACCTTGGCAGATGTTTCACATTTACCTTAATTGAAAGCACTTCAAAATGTACAATATAGATTTTTCTACTATCTGTCAGTCAAGCTAACACAATGTTTACTATAGACCTATTCCATGTTGGTAAACAGTGGTAGGCACCGGCGATATAACCACGGCTTGTATCGACATTGCGGCGGGGAGGCCCCGCCCGCCGCTTGCCGCGGCCCTGCACGGTCGCGCCACCACCGCCGGCGAAGCGTGTGCGAAAGCTGCCTCAGAGCACTGGGCGTCAGAGCGCCGACGGCGTGTTTACAACAGTTTGCGAAGGGCAGCCGCGTGTGATGAAGTTGCTTTAGCTTTATAGGAAGCATTCAATGAATGAAGAATGCGCCGACGCCCAGCTATGACAAGATGTGAGAAACTGACTGAAAGGACAAGCACCTTGCCATACGACGCGAATGATCGCGAGCTATCACGTCTGCATCGCTTCATGCATATGCTTTAATTCGGTAACTAGGGCAAGGATGAACCACCTGCAACAGCGAGACTTGTTTATATACGACTTGACAATGCCTCAGCTAAAAATAATGTTTCGGACTAAAGCCTCTAATCCCTACACGAAATCCTTGCCCAGAAACAAATGTAACGGAATAGGTACTCAAGCATGCAATATTAGTGACGCTATCACCTATGTAAATATGACTGTGATAACGCACACACACACACAAAAAAAGCAATAACGTGTCAAGGACAAGGCTCTCAAATAACCGCCAGCAAGGTGCATAACCGCGGCTTGCGGCTCTGCCCATACGCTCAGTTCCGATCATGAAGGCGTGAAGTCCTGTAACGACTTGGCAAATTTCAAGCGTGTAGTTCATTTAAGCAGTCTGACAATTGAAAAAAAAAAATGTAAAGCGCATCACAACCACTACAGCATTGCCAAAGACACTTCTCGTGTGTGTGCTATCGCAGCCGCAAGCGATTTGCAAAAGCATCACTGCAATTGGCCTTTTGCTCACGGCTACGTGAATTAAGCTCTTATATATTTGTTTCACTTGAGTGAATGAAATTCGTATGACGTATCTAACTTCCCCACTTCAATAATACACGGCGACCGCGATTACTTCGGCACATCGAGCTAAGCTAATGTCATGCGCGCTTTGCAGTAAGCGTCATCGCTCTGTGTCCGCACTTTGTTTATGCCAAGAAACTTGGTGTCGAGCATTACACTTGACAAACTTGTGACAGTGCTATTTCTCTCAAATGAAACAAGCCGCACTAACGCTAAATAATTACACATATGCTTAGTCGTGACTAAAATGTTTACCGCATAACCGATGAGCCGACATTACAGGTTCGTCCCTTTCCTTAAGACATACATAAGCAGGAAACCGATAAAAACCTATCGCACATATCTTGTGCGTTGCTGAGCAAGCCATCCCACGGCGCAGGTTATCGATGAACATTTTTTTCTTCATTGCACGGCGGTGAGAAGCGCCCGCACCAGCGAAAACGCAGCGGCTGCTACGGTAGGCGCGCCCGCGGATGCCTACCATGCGAAACCAAAACTCCCGACGACAGCGCCACCGCATCTTCGTGACGTAGGCCGGTGGAATAGGTCTATAGATGGTTCTTGTTGGTCTGCCATGTGACCTGGCTTGCAGCTTTGTGACGTGTACTTCGGGCATGACATTTGCATATTGCTGTGTAGTGTGGGTACTGCAGCCACCGCGAGGTGCAAAGTGTGCCAATGCCCTGTATGTCTTAGCCAGAAGTAGCAGTTAACTGGGAAAAGACAAGATGCTTGAGACCACGGCACACGGGGATGTTACTTTTGGGCAGATTCTTGCCCCTCCTCCTCCTCTGTAGCTTTCATTGTACTTGTGAGAGTGAGAAAAAGGGAGAGAGAAAAAGTGCATGCCTCCTGCGATGCTTATACTTGATAGAAGAAAGAATTTTATTCTTGATAAAACAAGGAATTTAGAAAAGCTAATCATTTGCTGAGCATTTCTACTATCAAGAGTGTGAGAAGAGCGTCTCAGGAACTTGGCCATTACCTCGACTGACATGGTCAAGAAATTACTGGAGCTGGCCTTAAAAGAACCCCAGGTGGTTAAAATTTGTAGAAGTTCCCCTTGTTATGTCGTCTGCCATACTCTGTGTTGCTTTTGGATGTTGCACCCGGTAGTTTAAAACTAGAAGAGAAGATAGCTGGATCGGGCATTGCACCCATCGCATGTGGGTGGGAGGGGAACACATGCGATATGCAATGCCTGTACGGAGCGTATGTGTTTCTTTTTTCATCCTGCTTTCTAGCGCTGCGCACACAATGTATTTCCAAGACATGTACCATGAGCAGATTCTTTGGAAGCTTTCATTCTTGCCATTTATATTAGTCACCCTAAGGCCTTTCACCCAACTTCCCCCCCTCCTTTTTTGTTATTGTTGTTGTTCACCGCAGGTGTCTCTCCTCTCCTTCTGTGGACAGGGGAGAGCATGCAATGGTGTACATATACGAGTGCTTGAGAAGGCAGTCGCTGTCCTGATGAGGACAACTCCACTTATTGAAACATTAGCTCCTGCAACATTGTTCCCTGTTCTACATTGTTTTTAGTGATCTGTTCACCGGTAGTTTCATATACCATATTTATTCGAAAATAGGTCGGGCACGAATATAGGTCGACCCCTACTTATAGCGCTCTAGGAGAAATAAAAAAAATATTCGAATATAGGTCGACCCGTTTTCTTTTTCTTCTTTTTAAGAAACAAAATTTTAAACATAGCACACCTTTATTCACATTAACTTAGTGCCCTAGTCACTGTCGGGAGTGTCATCTTCGTCAGGTGAAGGGAAGTTGTCCGATTCTTGGCAGGCATCCTTGCCATCCGAAATGACGCCGTCCTCTGTGCCATCGAGCGCATTAGAAATGCAGCACTTCTTAAATGCATAAACGATAATTGCTGCTGGCAGGTCATTCCATGCGTCCTTCATCCACATCGCCACTTCACCGAGGGAAGCCTTCTTGCGGCGTCCCATCAGTGTCATTGTGGCATCCTCCTTCATGAGCCACTCTTTGTAGCTTTTTGGCACCCAATCCTTAAAGGGCTTGTTGATGGCTACGTCAAGTGGCTGTAGCTGGGACGTCATACCGCCAGGTATGAGGACCAGGTCTGTGTTTGCCTTCTGTAGGGCCTCCTTGATGCCCGGGCAGATGTGGCATCTAAATGAATCAAGGACCAGCATATTTGGCAGGTGCATGTCTGCTCCCGGCCGTTTCATCCAAACCGCTTGAAACCACTCTTTGACCATCGCCTCATTCATGAACCCCTTTTCATTTGCACGGATGATCACGTTATTGGGGAACCGCTCATTTTTCGGGAGGGTTTTGCAGCGAAATACAATGTATGGTGGCAGTTTCGTCCCATCTGCCGTGCAGCACAGCATCACAGTGAATCGTGTGTGCTCATGACCTGTTGTCAACAGGCGCACGTCCTTGGCTCCTTTGGTTGTGACTGTCGTGTGATTGGGCATGTCAAAGTAGACTGGGGTCCGGTCCGCGTTCCCTATCTGGCTGACAGTATAATTCTTCTGACACCGGAGCTTTAACACATAACGCTGAAACTCTATCAGCCATTCCTCATACTCCGCCAGCAAACGCTGACAGATGGTTGTCCTACGACAGAGACAGTCTGTTCCGCCGCATGAACTTTTGGACCCAACCTCGACTTGCCTTAAACGTTGACCGGTCAATCCCATCTCATTGAGCCAACTGCCGGGCTTTCGTTTGAATGTCCTCGCAGGAAACCGGGAGGCCTTTGGCACATTCCTCTTCCACATGGAGCCTCAGTTCTTTTTCAAGAGCGTCATGCCTGCCGGTTGCTGGGACGCGAAAAGCACGACGCCGTTCGTTGCACGTGAACAGTCGGTCCCGCTGCTTCCACCAACCCCTGATCAACTTTTCATTGACGTCGAACTCGCGCTGAGCGGCACAATTGCTGGAGTTCTCGGCAAAAAGTATGACTTGACGCTTGAAGTCAGCTGTGTAGCTCTGCCGACGTGACATCGTCGCAATCACGCTAAAGCAAGTGCTAACCGTCACGTCAGAACGAACGACGAACAAAGAGTGAGGCCAGACGAGGCCTCCGGCCAGTGCCAGTGTGGCTGCACAGCTGACAGGCAGCACGGCTAGGGACTTCACGACCTACCTAGGGAAGTCGCGGGTGCAAACATGGTGGAGCAGCTGCATTTCGCGGGGGCTTTGAAAATGTGTGCAGCTATTGCATGAATAAGTTTTTTTTTCTTAATTACTTAGTCGAAAAAGGGGGGCTGGTCCGGTCCTTATTCCAGATTTTATGGTATATAGTGTGCGTATGTAGCAGGAGCTGCTTGAAGAACAGCGGGCACGGCAGTTGAACACCATTAGCTTGGTGCTTTTGGTAGCTTTGATCGTGAATATAGGTCGAGATTGTCTGGTCACGAATATAGGACGATAGCTGATTATGAGCAGCATTTTCGAAAAAAAAAAAAGGTCGACCTATAGTTCGAATAAATACGGTAATTTATTGCTTTTGGCTATGAGCCCAAGCAAACTTTCCTCGTGGCTCCCATTGTGGTGTATTCATGAATTTATGAATATTCTGAACTGATCAGTGTGTTCATCTGCTGTAAACGTCTTGCGTTCATCATGGCATGACAACGTCTCTTGAAACATAGCCGACAGAGAAGTTGCTTTTTTTAGTAAGGTTTGTTACATCCAGGCCATCTGCTAAGGCTACCCTGTTATCAAATATCAAGTTAATTTCATTGCACCACCGTGACTTCGAGTCACAACATTTCATTATGTGGCAGGTAATCCACATAGTAAGAAATCGTAAACTTGTAAAATTTATGCTTGCACCTTTCTCTTTTTCTTCCTTTAGATAAGCTTGTGTACATTTACACATCTGGTACCACTGGTCTTCCCAAGGCTGCTATCATCAAACACAGCAGGTGAGCACACACTGCATTATTGGTACTGCTACGTCAGCTTTACCTACCAACCATGTTATACCTAGATGGCATTTATATCGAATAGTCCATACAGACTTGCTGGTATACATATTCAGTTATGCATCCATTGCTTTGAAAATATATATGAGGAACATCCGGACTGCAATAGGCTGATTAATACTTGTAAGCTCATGATAATTTCTGACCAGTAAAGAAGTGTGAAACTGAGTCTAATCTAGCTATTTTACTCTGCACATACAGTAACTGAGAAAAACTTATGCTAACCTGAATAAGTCTCTGTCTGTCGGCATGCTCCAGAGTCGCTCATTTTTGCCAGTCTTTCATGCCTGATGCTCTTGTGGCAGCGCACATGCACTGGACAAAACTACTCACATTGCATGACTCCCACGTCTTTAGAGCTGCTTTGAACATTTGTACTTGCTATAGCTGGTATAATTGCTTGTACTTATTCAGTAGCAGATTAAGTCTCCCTTAATTTTTGTGGTTGCTGATCTAAAGGACAAGCAACTTAATCGCATGACACCGCATCATCACCAAAGCCGTTTCAGGCTCCCTGATTAAAGTGTGTGC
>JABSTT010002049.1:0-55517 GCA_013339685.2 Hyalomma asiaticum
TTTCAGGCTCCCTGATTAAAGTGTGTGCACATTATTCAGGAAAACTTACGAGACATTCCCGTCCATTTTGTAGAGACGTTGAAGATTGCTGGATTTGTGCAGTCTTGTACACACCCTACCTCTTTCTGTTGAAAGAACAAGAATGGTGTTAGTACTACCCACAACAGAGAGATTTTTAAGGACCTGTTGGTTGGGATACCACACGGAGCACTGAATCACCATACAAAGATAAAGAAATTTAGCATGGCATCTAGGAACCTCTGAAGAAAAAATTGGCCGCGTATCTCCGTGCTTCGCTGCAAATGTCGTCAAAAGACGATAGTCTTCTACCGGCTGTACTACATGAAGCCCGGTTCATCTGCGGTTCGGCACGAGCTTCGGGCGCCTGTTGAGCCGCCGGGTACGCTCGCTTAGCCTCTCGGTCAGTGACAATTCGCACATCGCGCACCTCGTCTGTTGCCCGTTGCCTTCGGGCGAGCCTCTATTCACGATCTTTCGCTAGCCGCTGGGCTCGTCGCTCGGACGTTTCCTGGGCGCGCTTGAAACGACGGGCATCGGCTCGTCGGCGCTTCTCCGCTGCAATCTGCTCGTCGGTCTTTTCCCTGCGTTGTCTGGGCATGTCTTGTAGGTGTGTTCTATATTATCAACGGCCATTTATGTTTTGCCTTGCCTCAGACAGCGCCCCCGTATGTTCAATCGGCCGCCTGTGGCTGGCATTGATGAGGAGGCAGCGCTGCGTGAGATATGGACGCCATCTGGCCATGATATCGGGAAACGCAAGAAACTTGCGTAGTACGCAGAGCTACTGGTAGGTGGCAGCACCGTGTCGTTTTACCGAAGCGTAGGAAACCTCCGCTTTTTCGTTCATAGCGTCGCATTTTTAGCGCATCCTAACAAGCACTAGGGTCTTAGAATTACGCATCTATGTATTTCTACTGAAGGAACGCACCATCTAATACTAAGTATTGATGTTGCGCCTCAGATATGCGTAATTTGCTTTTTGGTCGACTGTGTTCCCAGTATGAACGCAGCTACCAGTTCAAGATGGGTGGGCGTTGAGGAAGGGTTAAACTTTCGCCATTCTACAGAATCGAAAAGCAGGACAGACACACACACAGACAGAGAGACAAAAATTTCTGCGTTGAAGTATTCCAAGAACGACTACCGTCTTAAAAGCACGATGCTCCAAGCAACGTGCTAGCATTGAAGCGACCCTCTGCGCGCTAACGTGCACCATAACGGACTACAACGGTTTTTCATCCGTCCATGCATACATATGTGTAAAATCTTGCCATGTGAAACGCAGCTCCTATAATTCACTACTGATGTACATTTTCACCTGGACCGTAGCCTTGCAAGGCTTGAATTTTTACGACTTTTCGAATGCCATCGCCTGTGCAGGTCCCTGTCGTTCAATTTCATGACAGCAGCGCTAGAATCGAACGGTTTAACCCCTCTTAAATTCAGAACTTCCTAAAAATCATCAGGAGTTCATAGGCGTATATAATCTATATCACCCCTTACATATGTGACCTCTGGAGTACCGCAAGATAGGATGCTGGGACCGTTAATTTTTCATATTTATATTAATTATTGCTTCATAATATTTCTTCCAGGATGCGTTTTTGCTGACGATTGCTTATTACACCGACTATTTAAGAGCATTGATGAACATCTCACTGTTCAAAGGGACCTTCCACTCATACACACACTGGTGTGAATTCGTTACGTTTGTCTTGCTTCACATTGGTGTGAGGCCTGGCAAGTGTAATAGAACTCATTTAAATGCAAAGTATGACATTCGTACGTAAAACGTTAAACCGTTGCTTTTCCCATGGATACCACACTAGTATCTCAAAGAACACCATATAAGATGCAGTTCTTCATTCTACACGAAACGTTTCTTGCGCCTCTCATATTTCAATTATATTGCCACGTGGTAGTGACACACGCAGCACTCGAGACGAAGCACGCAGGACTTAAGGTGATGTCAGGCGAACTGTTTATTGGGCGAACTTTCACAAGTTCGCCCAATAAACACAAACACAATAAACACAATAAACACAAACAAGGCCAATTACAATTCACAGCAACAGCAGCGTGAACAGTCGTCGGTCGACGGAAGACTGGACAAACGGCTTAATGCGTCGGCTTTTATACCCGTGTCATAACACGTTGTCGCATTATCTCTGGAATTCCAGAAGTTACTGAAATGAGTGCGTCAAGCATGCAAATTTTCAACAATGGTCGACAGGGGTCTAGAAGTGGCATGCAAGATAAACGCTGCGTGCGTTGCGCGTAACAGAACGTGATAACAGCGCTCCCCGCAAACAATCAAAAACAAGCGCGCGTGTCACTGGGAAGCGATAGCGGCTTTCCACTTCAATCAAAACAACCGCACGTGTCACTACCCCCCCCTCTAAAAAAGCATCGTCGCGATGCTAAAGACAGAACATCAAACTGAGAGTACATGCAATAAATTGCATTAAAAATGGGTCACAGTTAATCAGCGCGCGTAATAACGTTCAAGTCGCACCACGTGTACAACTTCAGGTCGGGTGCACCGCCGCTAGGATAGCGTTAAGCCATCGGGCACTACCTCATAGTCCAGTTCACCACGATGTCGTACTACCTTGTAGGGACCAAAGTAGCGCCTCAAGAGCTTCTCAAACAATCCTCATCGTCGTATTGGCGTCCAGACTCAGACGAGGTCGCCGGGTTGGTATTCGGTGTGGCGTCGTCGAAGGTTGTAGTGGCGCCTGCCGACCGTCTGCTGGCTCTTGATACGCAGGCGGGCTAGCTGCCGAGCTTCTTCGGCGTGCTCCAGGTAGCTGGCAACGTCGAGGTCTTCGTCGTCGGTCTATACCGGTAGCATGCCATCAAGCGTCGTTGTTGGGCTCCGTCCAGAGACAAGCTTGTATGGAGTAAGCTGCGTCGTTTCTTGAACGGCTGTGTTGTACGCGAAAGTCACGTACGGAAGTATGGCATCCCACGTCTTGTGTTCGACGTCGACGTACATGGCCAGCATGTCGGCGATGGTCTTATTTAGGCACTCGGTGAGCACGTCTGCGGGTGGTTGGCGGTGGTTCGGCGGTGGTTTGTGTGACTGTACCTCTATATCGCCTGCGTTAGGTCAGCCGTACCTCTGTCGGTGATGAGGGCCTCCGGTGCTCCGTGGCGCAGGACGATGTTCTCAATGAAGAACTTGGTGACCTCGGCGGCAGTGCCCTTGGGCAAGGCCCTTGTTTCGGCATAGCGGGTGAGGTAGTCAGTCGCTACGACGATCCATTTATTGCCAGAAGTCGACGTCGGGAACGGCCCCAGCAAGTCCATGCCGATTTGCTGGAACGGCCGTCGAGGTGGTTCGATGGGTTGCAGAAGTCCGGCTGGCCTAGTTGTCGGCGTCTTGCGTCGCTGGCAGTCTCTGCATGTCTTTACGTAATGGGCGACGTCGGCAGTGAGACAAGGCCAATAGTACTTCTCCTGTATTCTTGATAGTGCGCGGGAAAAACCGAGGTGTCCGGCTGTCGGGTCGTCGTGTAAAGCTTCGAGAACCTCTGGACGTAATGCTGAAGGCACCACGAGAAGGTAGTCGGCGCGGAGGGGCGAGAAGTTCTTCACGAGAACGTTCTTCCGCAGGAAAAATGAAGACAGTCCTCGGCGGAATACTTTCGGCACGGCGGCGGTCAGCCGTCCATGTAGTCCATGAGGCTCTTGAGCTCTGGGTCAGGTCGTTGGTGTTCCGCAAAGTCGTCGGTGCTTATGGGTCCCAAGAAAGAGTCATCGTCCTGATCACCCTGGGGTGGCGGATCGACAGGGGCGCGAGACAAGCAGTCGACGCCAGAGTGCTTTCGTCCGCTCTTGTAGACGACGGTGATGTCAAATTCGTGCAGTTGGAGACTCCATCGTGCGAGGCGTCCTGATGAATCTTTCAAGTTAGCTAGCCAATACAAGGCGTGGTGGTCACTCACGACTTTTAAAGGCCTGCCATAGAGGTAGGGGCGGAATTTTGATGTAGCCCAGATGATGGCAAGGCATTCCTTTTCCGAGGTGGAGTAGTTCGCTTCCGCCTTCGAAAGTGACCGGCTAGCGTAACTGATAACCCTTTCAAGTCCGTCGGTCCTCTGCACGAGCACGGCGCCGAGCCCTGTGCTGCTTGCGTCCGTGTGAATTTCGGTGTCGGCTTCTTCGTCGAAGTGCGCGAGTATTGGCGGCGTTTGCAGGCGTCGCTTTAGTTCTTGAAATGCCTCGACTTGCGGCGTTTCCCATTTGAAGTCGACGTCGGCCTTCGTGAGGTACGTCAGCGGCTCGGCGATCCGCGAAAGTTCTTAACGAAGCCCCTGTAGTAAGCGCAGAGGCCAAGAAATCGGCGTATAGCTTTCTTGTCGGTAGGCGGAGGAAACTCGGGGATCAGCTGTTTTCTGTGGATCAGGGCGCACTCCCGACCTGCTAATAACGTGGCCACAGAACAACAGGTCCTGGTATACGATGTGACACTTTTCTGGCTTCAGGGTAAATCCGGAGGCTTTCATTATCCGAAGAACAGCCTCAAGGTGCCGGAGGTGTTCGTCGAAGCTGGAAGCAAATACGACTACGTCGTCCAAGTAGACGAGGCAAGTCTGCCACTTCAAGCCTGCCAGTACTGTGTCCATAACCCTTTGGAACGTCGCAGGCGCCGAGCAAAGACCAAAGGGCATGACCTTAAACTCGAACAGGCCGTCTGGTGTTATGAAGGCAGTCTTCTCTCGGTCTCTCTCGTCTACTTCGATTTGCCAGTAGCCGGTTTTGAGGTCCATCGACGAAAAATACTTCGCGTTGTAGAGTCGATCCAAGGCATCGTCTATCCGTGGGAGAGGATACACGTCTTTCTTCGTGATCTTGTTCAGGCGACGATAATAGACGCCAAAACGTAGGGTTCCATCCTTCTTCTTCACTAACACCACAGGTGATGCCCACGGATTCGTAAACGGCTGAATGATGTCGTCGCGCAGCATTTCGTCGACATGTTGCTTGATGGCCTCGCGTTCCCTTGCCGAAACTCGATAGGGGCTCTGAAAGAGAGGACGGGCATATTTGTCGGTTATGATGCGATGTTTTGCGAGAGGCGTCTGACGAAGCTTCGATGACGACGAGAAGCAGTCCTTGTATCGGTGGAGTAAGGCCTTGAGCTCCTTTTGTTGTCGGCTTGAATGTCCTTGATTGACGTCGAAGGCGGGCGCGGACACTGCGGTCGTCGTGGCGGGTCCCCGAGAATCGGTGAGGGCGAAGGCATTGCTTACTTCCACGAATTCACTTAGGTGCGCTACCGTCGTACCCCTATTCAGGTGCCTGTATTCGTTGCTGAAGTTCGTCATCATTACCTTGGCTTCGCCATTATGCAGCCTGGCTGCGCCTCTTGCGATGCACATCTGACGATTTAGGAGCAAGTTCTGGTCGCCTTCGATGACGCCTTGTGAGTTGGTAGGCGCTTTGGTGCCGACGGATATGATGACGCTGCACAGTTGCGGGACGGTTATCTGCTTTTCTGTCACATTCAAGGCATGATAAGCGACGTTGTAGTCTGACGGCATTGCATTATCCGTGGACAGCGTGATTGACCTCGATCTTTGGTCGATGACTTCGCCGTACTGTTCCAGGAAATCCATGCCTAAAATGACGTCTCGTGAGCATTGATGGAAGCCCACAAAACTCATCGAATACGTCTGGCTGTCAATCGTGACTCTTGCCGTGCAGGTTCCAGTCGGTGTTATAAGGTGGCCCCCTGCTATTCGGATATCTGGTCCTTCCCAGGCAGTCTTTACCTTCTTCAGCTTGGCGGCGAAGAGACCACTGATGACATAGTCGGCGCTGGTATCGACTAGGGCGGTGACGCTGTGGCCGTCGATAATCACGTCGAAATCCGTGGTTCGTCGTCTGGCATTCCGGTTGGATCGGGGCGTCGGATCACGGCTGCGTCGGCTTGCTCCTACGCTGCTATGTCGCGCGGCGAGACTTTCTCGTGAAGACTCTGCTCAGGCGGCGTGCTGAGACTACGTCAAGAGGGTTCGTGCGTCGTGGAAGTCGTCATCGGCGGCGGCGCTGGCGGAGGACCTTCAGCATTGCGTCGTGCAGCAATCGCACCTCCATCGGTTGCTGCTTCTAGTTTCCCGGATAGGGGCTTGGAGATCGGCCCCCTGTGGAGCCGGTGTACTGGAAGCAGTCCGGGGAGATGTAGCGGCCAGGCGAAGGTGAACGGGATGGTCGTCGTCGTAGCGACTGCAATCCGGCGATATAGTTGGGCGATGTCGCGAGGTCGCTCACCTGGGCGCGGACGCGGCGCGTTCACGCCGAAGCCACGCAGTCCCGTCTCACGGTACTGGTAGTAGCGGTAGGTGTGCCCGACTTTGCCACAGTGGTAGCATAGTTGGCGATGGTTCGGGGTGCGCCAAACATCAGTTTTCCTCGGCGCGCGCTGGATTACTTGGCGAGCGGGAATGGTGTCGGAGGTGGCAGGCGGTGGCTGGCGACGAAACTGCGGAGGCGTTGGGTCCTGGCGTGGACGAGGAGCGGCGGCAGGTCGGCGTGCGGTGACGGCGTAGGTCATCGCCTCCGGTTGGGGTGTCGGTGGTTCGGGAACACTCAGTCGAGCGCTGTACCTACTCGCGAACGATGTCTTCGAGGGAGGCGACTTGGGGCTGAGACGACGCGAACATCCGGCACAGTTCCTCGCGAACAATAGCCCTTATGGTCTCGCGTAAGTCGTTCGCGGCCGAGTCCTTGGATTTCAGCGATGTCTGGGCACATACGGCGATTGTATTGCCGGGTGCGCATCTCGAGGGTGTTTTCAACGGTGGTAGCCTCGGAGAGGAACTCTTGAACGGTCTTTGGCGGGTTTCTGATCAGCCTGGCGAAGAGCTCCTGCTTCACCCCTCGCATAAGCAGGCGAACCTTTTTGTCCTTGTCGGCGTCGGCGTGGCGGAAAAGTCGCGTCATCTCCTCCGTAAAGATTATTACATTTTCGTTGGGGAGCTGCGCCCGAGTCTCAAGTAGTGATGCGGCTCTTTCCTTCCGCACGCAGCTTGCAAAGGTTGGCAGGAAAGCAGCGCGGAAGTCGTCCCAGGTTCGAATCGTTGACTCACGGTTTTCGAACCAAGTCCTCGCGGCGTCTTCCAATTGGAAATACACATGGCGCAGCTTATCGTCGGGGTTCCATTTGTTAAGGGCTGCGACGCGGTCGTAGATGTCCAGCCATCTTTGCGGGTCCTCGTATGACGATCCGCGGAAGGTAGGCGGCTCTCTGGACTGGTTGACGACCACGGTTGCGGGAGACCTTGCTTCCGTCATCGTGGATGCCGGTTTCGTTGCAGCCCTTGTCTTCTTGTCCTTGTCGGGGAGCGGCAGGTATTCTGGCGGGAGTCCTTGTTGTCTGCGGCTAGCTCGAAGGACCGGGTTGGAGTCGTCCTCTTGGCGGCTTGAGCTTGGCTCACGGCTGGACGGGGGAGTACGGTACATGGACCGAGAAGCACCTCCACCAGATGTCACGTGGTAGTGACGCACACAGCACTCAAGGCGAAGCACGCAGTAATCAAGTGATGTCAGGCGAACTGTTTATTGGGCGAACTTGTGCCCAGCAAAACAAAGCCAATGACAATGCACAGCAACAGCGGCGTGAACAGTCGTTGGTCGACGGAAAGACTGATAAGCGGCTTTTGCGTCGGCTTTTATACACGCGTCATAACGCGTTCTCGCATTATCTCTGGAGTTCCAGAATTCACTGAAATGTTCGCGTCAAGCATGCAAAATCTCAAGAATGGTCGACACGGTCCCAGAAGTGGCATGCGAGACAAACGCGGCCAGCGTTGCGCGTAACAGAAAGTGATAACAGCGCTCGCCGCAAACAATCGAAACGTGCGCGCATGCAACTAGGAAGTGATAACGGCTTTCCACTTAAACCAAAACTACCGCACGTGTCAATATATCTGTCTGGATATATAATGTGAAGCTTCTGTATATTCGGAAAAGTGCTGGTCTGCAGGCGGCACCAGTCCCGCGTTTGTCCTTATGAGTAGGTACCGCATCAGCTGTGTCCTCTTCAGGGGCAGGAAGCTGTGGGGCTTGGCCGATAAGTAGTCGAGTTTGGCAATGAACAAGTTCATTCGCATCATCGTCTGTATAGGCCGGACACCACACTACACAACAGTAAAATATGAATTCGCTTCCTAATATATGAATGGCGCTAGTTCGCAGTACGCCTTTGGTGTGTATATGGCAAGCTGCCTAGCAGTCTTAGACCACACAGCACAAAGCGACGGTAGTCGCTCTCACCGTTCGAATGGCAGACCAACAAGGAGTTTGTGGCCATTCGAATGTAGCGCACGAGAGGATCGCGGTTCACTGATATACCTAAAAAGCGGAGCTAGATCGCTGTCGGCGGTAAGTGAATTCGTTTCCCTTAAAATATTGGCCCCTGATGGTAGCTGAGACTGGTTGCATCGGTCGAAATTCGTGCTTTGATAGTAGGGCCGACATTGTTCTTGTCGTGAGCCAAGGTTAAAAGTGACAGAACCTTGGTAACAATTACGCGATACTTCCCATCGTTGATAAGTGTCATTGATAAGGCCTCGTTCGTTGATGTGTTTGCTGTCGAAGGGCGAGTCTATAACCCACCGGATACGCGGAAAAGGATGAAATGGTTGTTTCAGCAACTGGTGGCTGCCGTGTACGGCAGGTATCCCGGCGAGTCTCTTGCATGTGCAGGCTGAGCTCTTCGCGTATGATCTTACAGATTGTCGTAGTAGGAACCATGGACTGATCATTATCCATCATTGCAACGGTCGTAACGTTGGTACTCTGCGAAACTTCCGTGGAGCTCGCCTTGTCTTATGCTGCTCAAATGTGCGGTAGTGCCGAATGACGTCGGTGACGGAGGCTAGGTTGTTTTTTGCTATCAGAAAAATATAAACATCCTCGGCAATCCCCTTGAGGTTGTCCGGGACTGTCTTCTTCGGACGGTCCCGGGTCAACCATCCTGAAGAATTTTAGCACCTCCTCAATGTAGGCCACGCATATTTTCCCTGCCATCTGCGCAGGTTGGAATAGCGCCTGTTCTGCCAGTTTTATTTTGCACGCTGTCACCGGAGCGCTCTTTGATTTGAGAAACAAACCTTTTCCATATTGTGATAGCCTCCTCCTTGTTGTCAAACCACACCAGAGCGGAATACAGTGTCGGAAAGCTGAGAAGCGCTATTCTACTGTCGTAGGCACTCACCCGTATATAGTGCATGAGCCACTTCTCAACATCTTTGCCCGGTTTCGCGGCGAAGGGACGTGCATTTCGTAGTTATTGAACTGAGCTGGCAGGAACTGTGACGCGCTCTTCTGCGTCGTAAGGCATCTCCAAGCCCGGTGGATCCGGTGGAAGACCTTCAAGGCGACGGGTTCAACGAAAAACTTACGGTCCGACCCCTATATTTTGGCGTATCGACGCCCGAATACGGAGCATAGTCTTATTTACATGAGACAGATGGTCTTATTTACAGAAGATGGACGATGGCTTATCGCTGTTCGGACTGTGATCACTTTGTCCTCCTCTTCTCTCATTCTTCCAACCTTCTTCTTTTAGATTGTTACATTATGCGTCAACGCCTCGACATACCTTGGCAACGCTCGTTGTAACTTATGTAACTGCCCATCAAACATCCGACGATATTGATTCTTAACCGTTTTACGTCCTGAACTTTAGTGCGCGTTTCCACATGGTCTCCCTAAGAAGAGGAGTACTTAATCCACATGTTAGAAGCCAGTGAAAACCACGCTAGCCGGTGTATTTTCTACAATACAGATACCAGTTTAGCAAAACTGAAACAAACCTCAGCCTTTCCCTTGAAACACAAAGTCGCTGACACAAAGTAGCACTCATGTGCTTACACCACAAATACGGCAACCAAATAAAGCCATGAAACTTGCCAACGGAAAGCGAGTCTTACACTTCACGTCGACTTTATAACGCTCCGAGTTTCAGTCACAGCTATGGCAATGCCAGCGCATTGAATTTCTCTGCCTTACCACAGACAATTCGGCCTTGAAATTTTCGCGTCAACAGCACATTTGCGGAAACACAAAGGTAAATTTCGAGAAATCCTGAACGAGCAGATTTCACCATAACAAATGTCATCTGCTGACATTTCACGTCATATACCACAATTTAGCATTTTTTGCAGTACTTCGAGATAATTGCGCATCGTGTTTTCCTTTTGTCGCATCCGGTATCCGCCTGAGTCTCTTGCTTTTTTGTATTTATGCGCGGGCAATAAGCCGTCTCTTTGTTGCTGCGATGAACTGTATTTTTTCTGGCATTCCTAGTAGACATCTTCCATTGCTACAATTTCTGAATGCGAAGCACTTCTTGGTGAACTTCGTCCGTCCGTCCGTCCGTCCGTCCGTCCACCCATCCATCCATCCACCCATCCATAGAGAACTTAAAAAAAGCTTTAGTGTGCCTTTAGGTTTGTTCGGTCGGAAAAGAAGGGGGGGGGGGGGGGCAGGTGAGCAGCGAACTTAACCAGATGGGGGAAAACGACCCCTAGGGAAAGTCCGGCGGGAAGGGGAGAGCCCCTTTGCCCCTAGCCCTCCCCCCGCGTGCTTTAGACCCTGATTGATTTGTAGAGTTTAACATCCCAAAATCACGCTGTGATTATGACAGAAGTGGTGGTGGAGGTCTCCAGAAATTTTGACCACCTAGGCCTCGTTAACGTGCACTGACATTGCACAGTACGTGGGCCCCAACATTTCTCCCCCATGGAAATGCAGCTGCCGCGGCCGGGATTCGATCCCGCGACCTTCGGATGAGCAGCCGAATGCTATAACCACTAGACCACCGTGGTGGGGCTGCTTTACGCCTATGCATACGTCCACCCGCTCCTAAAAGCAAGTACGTTTGCAGCGTTAGCTACACTGGCCTAGCTGGAGCAGTTTAGCGTGGGCCTCGGAGAGCCGTGCTGCGCATGCGCGAGGAGTAGTGATGTCGCAGAGCTGGCGCACCGGAGCCGCCGCCCCTCGCGCCTCGCTGGTCTGCGTATTCCAGAGGAGTGACGTCCTAGTCTCGGCAGAGACACTGGCGCATGCGCGCGCGCACCTTTGCGCCACCGTTGTGCAATCGCCGTCTGACACTCCGGCTGGCTGGCGTTTGCTAACTTCTCCGCTCTTCTGCGCCGGCATTTTCCGGCGCATGAAAGTCTTGGCGCCGCTAAGTAGTGCCATGCGTAAAATGTTGAGTTTAGCGGCGCCGCCTGAGTGGGGTGAAACCCTTGCCCTGGTTTGTACAACATGCAAGAACTTTCTGGTTAAGCAGAAGATTCCGCTCTTTAGCGTTACCAATGGGTATCGTTGCCCGCCCATGCCGCCACGCCTGCCGGTTCTGAAGGATGTGGCTGAACGTTTGCTTTCTCCACACATTCGCTTCGTTCACATCCGTCGTCTAATGAACTGAGAAATGATCAGGTTGTCATTAAGGGACCCGTGATGAACGTGCCGGTACACACGGAGAGATGCTAAAGCAGTTGCCCCGCGGCTTGGAAGACGATAAGAGCATAGTGGTGAACATAAATAAATATAGTGTGAGCTCAACATACGACTGGCTCTTCTTCATCTCTGCACATCATCATCACTTGTACATTTTCCCCCATCAACATTGATCATCATCAGCTGCTTGGCTCGCTCTCCATCTTGGTCGCCATAGATCGAGGCTCGATTAGAATAAAAGTAGTTGCTCACAAGTGGTGGAGGTGCTGGGTATGTGTCTCATAAGCTGATTATTCTTAGCTTTCCCGGTTGTCTAGGATTAGCTTGATTATCATGCTTACTGCTGCTTCAATGACACGCACATGGGTACGCATTATGTAACACATATATGTTTATTTATGTTCACCACTATGCTCTTACAGTCTTCCAAGCCGCGGGGCAACTGCTTTAGCATCTCGTCCGTCTGTACCGGCACGTTCATCACGGGTCCCTTAATGATAAACTGACCATTTGTCCAGTTAATTAGACGACGGATGTGAACGAAGCGAATGCGTAGCTAATGCTACGTATATCCTGGCATAGCAGAGCTAAGCCACTGCAAATTTTGTTAGAGTATTTATCCTAATTATTATAGTAAGCACTTCGTAATCTGAGGCGACGAAATGAATCCTCGGCGAATGCAGATCTTTAAGAGCCCTTAAATGGGGAAACATACACGCAACTTCTTTCTACGCTGCTGGCCTTAATGTACGTGAAAAGGAAATGATGCTTCATAGAAAATAGCAGCCAGCTGTTTCGTGTTACACAGGCACCACCGTAGTGACAAGTAAAGGCTTGTTTCGTGTAAATAAAAATTCGGCGTATACCACGCACTGGGGGAATTGATGTAATGCGATGCAAAATAAGGCAGGAATTTGCGTATTAGAGCGCTTAGGTATTCAGAGAAATGTTACGAGCAGGGCCAACGTTTGTGTGAAAAGTGGGCACAGGTATCGTCACCTGAATTGGTGTTGCTTACAACGTTATTCACAGCATGTTTACAGGAAGTATTTAGAACGCTGGATTGGGAACAGGTGGGTGTAAGGGTTAATGGGGAATACCTCAGTAACCTCCGATTTGCTGATGACATTGCCTTGCTAAGTAACTCGGGAGATGAATTACAAAGCATGATTACTGACCTTAACAGGCAAAGTATAACAGTGGGCCTGAAAATTAATATGCAGAAAACTAAAGTAGTGTTCAACAGCCTTGGGCGAGTACAGCGATTTCAGATAGCTGGCGAGGCACTGGAAGTAGTAAGTGAATATGTCTACTTAGGCCAGCTAGTGACCCCTGATCCGAATCATGAGGCTGAGGTAATTAGGAGGATTAGAATGGGGTGGAGTGCATTCGGCAAGCATTCTCAGATAATGAATGGTAGCTTACCACTGTCTCTGAAGAGGAAACTGTATAACAGCTGCATCTTACCGGTACTCACCTACGGGGCAGAAACTTGGAGGCTAACTAAGAGGGTTCAGCTTAAATTGAGGACGACGCAGCGAGCTATGGAACGGAAAATGGTAGGTGTAACCTTAAGGGACAAGAAGAGAGCGGTGTGGGTTAGGGAACAAACGCGTGTTAGGGACATACTAATAGAAATTAAGAAGAAGAAATGGGCCTGGGCGGGCCATGTAATGCGAAGACAAGACAACCGTTGGTCATTAAGGGTAACAGAGTGGATTCCTAGAGAAAGCAAGCGTAGCAGGGGGCGGCAGAAAGTTAGGTGGGCAGATGAGATCAGGAAGTTTGCGGGGATAAATTGGGCCCAGTTGGCACAGGACAGGGATAATTGGAGATCCATGGGAGAGGCCTTTGCCCTGCAGTGGGCGTAGACAGGCTGATGATGATGATGATGATGACAACGTGTCCCGAGTAGGAACAGCAACTGTGGACGACAAGTGATGTGACGCTTTCTGGGCACGTAGGTGGCCGGGATTCAATTCCAATCGGCGTAACACGCAGTAGGCTCTTGCTACACTTTGTTATATTCGTATGGATTTCCTTGTGGCCTTGTGCTACAAAACAGGTGGATGCTAACTTTCCCTTTCATAACCGTAGTAGGTTGTGACTTGTATACGTCTGTCCCCATGTCATACCTGCCTTCTAATCGCAAGCTAAAACACACGTTGTGTTTTTCTCCTGTTGAAGCAAAATGTGTTTTCTGAAGAACGTTTTCAATGTCTGTTTTGGTTTGGCCTTGCTTAACATATGCTGCAACAGAAGTATTTAATCAATGTCGAGCATGCCCGCACAGCCAGACCAAAGCACTGCGGGTTCGAGCCACATGTGATCGCATTGCTAATGATCGAGATCTATATGAGATATAAATCATTTTAGAGGTGCATCCATCGATCATTCATGTTAGCCAGTAACTGATATCCAGAAGCACGTGGTAGAAGCACACTGACAACCACCAAGAAAGGAGACATGTAAACAAAACGACAATGCTTCAAGCTCAATCACCTTGCCCATAAGGAAGAATGAGTGAGGTTCATAGATAGCCTACTAAGTCAGTTTCGGTACGTACCAAGGGGACGAGACGATTAGGAAAGCATAGAAACGTAGGCGGCTATATAGATACGGTCAAACTTGCTCATTGTCGTGATGAAATGTATCGCATCAATATACGTTGCACATTGTACTACAAAAGCTGTCTTTGGCGAGATGAAAGTGTGACTTACCCTGCCAGCTTTTGTTTCTAAGTACACTGAAAAGCAGGTGGCGGTGACCTGTTCTGGAAATCAAAATCAATCGCATTGGAGTAAACCTTGCATACCCGCCCATTTTGCTGGTCTAGGCAAGTGTTAGCAGCCACCATCTAGAGAAGAGCGCGAATGGCACCGTAACTCTGTGGATACGTTTGCGGAAGTACAGCTTCGATAATGAACCCTGTTAATGAGCAAATCAGAAGGTATCAGAGGATACCAAAAACTGTTAATTGCGAGGGTTTTCTAGCTTCTAGTACTCTACACGTTGTCATATTCTTTAGTGGCCTTTTAGCCTAACTAGTACCGCGGACTGGCGTTCTCTTAAGAAAGCTGGTTGAAATATTCTTGAGCAATTGCACGTTTCAAGCAGTCTGCCATGGAAGGCGACCTGAGTGGATTTGTTGAATTATTTTGACATGTCTCTGCTTCAGAGCAGATTATAGTGCTGACATTTGTAATCGATACAACCAGCACATTCTTCATATTATGGCGCTCTTAGACGTGTGCCGAGAGACAATCGAGAGAAATATTTTAACAAGACAGCATAAAAAAGAATAAATAAAACAACTTTCACGCCTTTGAAGTGTGAGTAAACCAAGTAGTTTGAAACCTCCTTGGAGAAAACAGCGCGGTTGGCGAACAAGCGCCACGACCTGGCGAACACAGGTTCAGTTAGTTCCTCGTTCATCTTTCTTTCACATTTCTAAATTCTTTATCACTGCTCTGATCCTCCTCCTCTTCACCCTTACATTAGTATTGCTCATCCTCACTTCCTTTTTACGCTTCTTCTTTCTTCCCCTCATTTTCACTTCACATCACTCATCACCCTCGCTGTTGTTTTCTACCGACTTGCTGTGCTGTACTACACAGAGCTGTGTTATGCTTAACACTGTCCTTTCCTTCATCTGCTCCCTCACTTTCATTCCCCACCTGCGTGTTATGCGATACTATGCATGACTATGCTATGTTAGGCGCACGCCAGAAAAGCCCCCCTCCCCCCCCCCCCCCCCGCCCATTTTCGGTGGTCGCCGAATGAATTTTGCCGAGCTTGCACAGCCCTGCAGTTAATCTTGCAGTTTTTCTTGAGTTCTGAGGCCATTGCAAGGTTTAATGTTCCGCGCTTCTGTGGAATTTAACGAGCTCTTGTGCTTTAAGGCTGTTGCTACAATTTTATAGCAATTCGAGTAGTACCACAAAGGCACGCGACTCAACCCTTCGAGTGCTCGGAGATTCACCGCGTTACCGATATTAAAAAAAAAAGACTACTACTATTTAGATAAGCTTGATCATGGATCCTATGACTTAATGGACCTCGAAGCAAAAGTAAACGAAAAGCCATGGGGAAGCACCTGAGCCAGTTTGCGACTTATACTATGGGACTTATTTGGGTTTGGTGCTTTGGTAAGCCGAAAAATGCACAATGCTTTTCAGATGATGTGTAGTATAATTGTTGTCATTCGGTGGAGCAGAAGACGCTGTTCTTTGCAGCCTTTGTTGGTGAGCGGCTCACATTCCGTAGGGGTCAGGAAAAAGGAAGGAAAGACTAGGAAGAATAAGAAAGTCGTGTTGCAGGGCTTAGGAAACATCGACCAACAGGGGTTCTCTAACGTTAACGCGGACAACGCACATTCTCAAGCCCCAAGCGTTTTCGCTTCGATCAAAAATTCTACCGTGTAGGCGGAGCTTCAACTCTGGTGTGTTGGGTCCACGGTCAAGCATCATGTCAACTAGGACACCGCGGTGAACCTTGGAGTAGGAGGCTGCCAGGCCTGATTTTTCAAGGACCACCATGGAGTATTTCCTCTGCATTCTGAGATTCCATGTAAAGCTGCCGCCTGGTGGCATAGGTGTGGAGAGAATCAGCTTTTATCTGGCGTGTATCAGCGTCTGCAACCACCGCAGCGAAGCGCTTACCGCGACCACTAAAGCACGAGGTGCGCCAATGGCCCATGTCAGCTTTCCATCGAGAGGGCTCTTATCACGCCTCGACGAAACCAAAAAAAGGTCACCCCTTTCATGATTTGTGTACTGCCGGACGAATGCGCCCACACGGTTCATACGTATGACTTTATGAAAGCAACATGACAGACTAGAAACTTGAAGCTGGGCTGGCCAGCTGATGACGAGGACGACGTATAATTTCTGTGGTCTTCCCTCATCCGTTCTCGATGGAATTCTCGATCCGTAAATCCAAAGATGACTATTGTCCAGAGTCTTTAAGTATTCCACTGTTAGAAGAAATTCACAAGCGATCGAACGAAAGAAAAAAGCTGCATAATAAATTTGTGCTGTTGTATAAGTAAAAGGAACGAGTATTATATGCGTGATACGTGTTGTACATACAGACTCATTACGGTGGTCTATAGCGGCTATGGCGATGGGCCGCTGTCCCGAAGGTCGCGGGATCGAATCCCTGCCGCGGGGCTGCATTTCAATGGAAGAGAAATGTTGAGGCCCGTGTGCTGTGCGATGTCAGTGTGAACCCAGGGTGGCCCAAATTTCGAGAGCCCTCCACTACACGGCGCCTCTCGTAATAATACCCTAGTTTTACGACGCAAATAAATCAATCAGTCAACGTGTTCTATATATTTTTAGCGTGTTAAAATTACCAAGGCAAAAGGATTTAGCCTTATTTCTACAGCTAACGCTGTAAGACACCAGAATGAAGCCTTGCTCAGCATGACACAAGGTGCGAGTCTTGTCGGAATTCTCGAGCATTGATTCCGGAGAGCTGACATACTCACTTTTCTGGGGCTAGAAGGGAATGCAACAAAACAATTCGGGAGTTGGTCTACTGTGACTGACATCACTTTATCTTCCTATATGATGCGGTATATAAAAAACGGAGCGATTGCCGGCAATCTACGTAAATGTTGCTAACAAACCCCACAGAATAGCGCATGTATCGCTGAGTGGTCGGCGAATTGTTTTATGGTGTGTGAAGCTTTTCACCTTCCAGTCATACCGTCAAGTGGATTTTTTATATGCCTGTGATTGAGCAAACAAATGGTCCACTGCCACAGAAGGGGGGGGGGGGGGTTCTTTTTGCAAAAGAAGCTTGCTTCATGGCCTCTCTCTGTGCAGAATACTCGTGTAATACGTAGTTCGTGGTGCTTAACGTAGATAATTCCCCGATTCAGCTGGGAATTTATACCTAAGGTTGTGCTTGGAGTGCAAGCCAAGAATGTGGGGAAATATAAAACATTGCCACATTCAGAGGACGTCTTTCCGTTGCGTGTTGGTTGGAATTTTACAGAACCGTCAAAAGATGCATGGACAGGAAAAAAGGGCCAGTAAAATTGAGGTAGTTCGACGCCGTGAAAACCATGGGTACTTCTCAAATGTGGTTTTTATTGTTAATTGTGACGTAACTGGAAAATGCGTGAAGTTAACTAGCACTATTGTGTATCACTATCACTCTCATTAACATGCAGCGGTGGGCTGATGTTAAGGTTGTGGTTAGTGGGTCGAGCGAAAGAGCGGGTCCACTTTTCCTGTCTACGTAACCAGAGATGTCTCCTCTTCCTTCTTCATTGCTGCTTCTTTCTTTCCTTGCTTTCTGCCTTAATTTTTAATTGACCATTAGCGCAATCACTACAACGTAACGTTGTGTAGAGGGCAGGACTGAGTCGCCTTTCCACCTTTGCACGACAGCGGCCTACGGGAATGGACATGACCAACCATAAATAGCGTTGCTCTTATGTTGTCATATTAAGATAAAATCTGCTAAGTTGGCGGGCTCAGCTGCGAGTTTTCTGCATTTGACCATACTAAATATTCGTGATACGTTGCTACCATGCAAAAAAATAAGAGCCTGTAGACGATGTGTTATGGTGGTACGAAGATGTACCGAGGAAATAGTCACATTGGTGGTGCAAGTACTGCGCTGGCCATTTTTTGCGCCCTCCTGTCTAAGCGTCGATTTCTTCCACTTAATCATCCGAGGGACAAACACAGACGAGCCCCACGATCTAAACGGGCCGTGCAGTGAAGTGCACTTCTAGTGAAATTGGAGTGCCCGTGAAAGTGCGCGATGAACTTTCTGAAGCTGCTTGGCATGTTATGTGAAAAAAATCGAAGAAAAATACCCAAAAGCATTTACCTTTTTTACGTCCCTCACTCTTTAGCATAAGGTCGGTCACTGCAAGAAAAAAAGGAGGCATCGTGAGCAGCGGTTTCAGTACATCATTATGTGAATATGCTTCGAATATGCCTTGACAAATGTGCCACAAACCACACACCGTCTTAACGGCTCGACTAGAAAATGGCTCCGGTATTGTTAACTGCTGAAATAGAAGGACCCGCTTTTATTTTTTATACATAGAAGTGTCCTTCACACCACGAGACTTGATAAAAAGGTATGTGCTGCGTGTCTGTCGAGAAACGGAATCTGTGGTATGTGTATAAATTAGATTAGGCCATATTTTGTTAATAATTCAGCGAATAATAATATAGGCTGGTGTACGGTAGTGTTTAAAGAAGATTAGTTCATGGAAATTAGGGAACTAAAAATATACAGCACAGATATACGCTAGTAATTATTAGGCTATAGAGGTACTAAATAAAACGGTTCCAATAAAACAATCAGTTTTAAAACGTGCAGGAGAATACAGCAATAAATAAATAAATAAATAAATAAATAAATAAATAATAAATAAATAAATAAATAAATTTAGAAATACTGCAATCCCGTAAGAGGGTTTTCACAGGATGGGATAGAACACTAATATGCAACTAGGAGCGCAAACAAAAACAGTAATAAAAAATTAACACCACTTTCCCAAAGGGAACCCTGATGGGATGCGAAGCAGCAGCGTTGCGCACGGGTGGCGTCACGGGTTGAACGGCGCTAACGCGGGTGCTTCGCATCCCATCAGGGTTCCCTTTGGGAAGATGGTGTTAATTTTTTGCGCGTGAACCGACGAGTCGGCGGTGTAGCGAGCGGCGGTGGCGGCAGGTGTTGCGGGCGCTGCGGCGAGCGCGCGGCAGGCAAGGGAGAGAGTAACGTCAGCGCGCACTGCGAGGGGAGCGTGACGTCAACGCGCAGCTGCGGCGTGACCTACTTGGCACCGCTCCAACACCTACGGCGAGGGGAGCGCTTTGCGGCGCGTTCGTACGGACGCACAGAGGGACAGCGTTACACAGGCTAGTCAAAGAGCTGCTTCGCATCTAAAACAGCAATAAAATGTAGGTACTGTTACAAAGACAATACAGGTACAGACAGAGACATATGTGCTTGTTTTCCCTACAAACGCAAGAAGTGCGTGCACTGTAGCAATATCGGGACATGTGCGGAATCTCACTGGAGTTTTGTGGTCAACAGGAGCTTATATAAAGCACAGAGAGGGCTCAAATACTTAAACATTGTTAGTTAAAGAAGTTGTAACCTGCAAGAAGATCAGAATGTAGCTCAGATGAGGGTAACCTAGACGTGACAACAGAGGAAAATGAATCTTTCGTGTTTAGAAGATTTATGGAAAAGAAAACATCGCTGCAGCAACACCTCAGCAAGGAAGTTTTCCTCAGAGGTGGAGTAAGTGCTTTATAGCGCGAAATGCGGCTTCTGAGCACGTTTTGGCTCTGGCCAAAACGCTGGCTTCAGCATTTGTCACTGCCTTCTTCACTCTAACTTTCGTCAATCTACCTAATTTGGTACGTGCTGGCCAGCCGAGCGCCGACACCGCCTCCGTGGTTTCCCCTCCCCTGCTTGCTCGGACTGCGGTGAAGTGGAGACACTCTCTCACCTAATCAGTGACTGCCCGGCCCACGTGGACGCGCGTAAACAACTGTGCGCGCTATCGGAAACTCGGCCTGCCCTGTTCCTCAACAGAGCAGCTCCTGTTTCCTGACGGCTGCAATGAACGGCGCCGCTCTGCCCTTGCAGCCCTCCTCTCATTTACCGAGGTCACTGGCCTGACTGGGCGGCTTCAAAGCCGCTTGCCAGGCTGTTTGTGTTCCCTGTTCGTGTTTGTGTTTGTGTTCCCCTTGTGTTTGTGTGTTTGTGTATGTGGCCGGATATGGTGTGGTTTGGACCTCTGCCTCCCTTCTTTCTACTCTCTCTCCATTTAATTCCCCATCCCCTGAGTGTATCGGTTGAGGTGTCCTCACTGAGAGACAGTTACCGTGCACTCTGCACCCTATTTTCTTCACTTCCCTAAATAAATAGAATCTCTCTCTCTCTACCTATTTTTGGAACAAACAACGTAGCGGAAACCTACGTTTCAGCAGGGACAGTTGATATGTTATTACTGCCCAACTTATTCCTTTTCCAAAGTACCACGTGCTTGTCGGACCCGCGGGCAAAATCTACTTAAACGTCGCACATATAATATTAAGGAAACCTTGGCACAGTTAAAACTAAAAGCAGACTCGATAAAGCAAACATTACGGTGAACTCCATAACGAATGGCAAAGCATTCAGAGAAACTCAAAGCAGCATACATCCAGAATACCAATGAATAAGACAGACGCGAACTGCCAGTACAAATAAATAGCTATCAGAATTTTAGCATATCCACTGGGATGTGATTACATTTATGCGTAGCAGGTTATGTAGTGCAATTTTGATTAGTACCGAATTCGTTATGAGAAAGAGATTTGTGGTCTTGAAGGGAATAAGGAGGAATAGAAGAGCGCTAGTATATTTATTACATATGAATAGAGCATAATTACGCGACAGACATTACACAGAATAGCCAGAAATTGTCCTCAATACAATTATTATTACTTTTTATAGAGAAGATCTATTGGGAGTATTATTTTAAAGTGTTTGCACCACCAAAAAAGAGACGGTTACCTTTTTGCGAATGCTTTAACCTTTTATTGCGTTGTCATTACATGAGGGCACAAAGGTGAAAGGGGTGGCTTAGCAGTGCTGCAGGCTCCTTTGCAGCGGGACAAAGGCTTCTTTGAAAATTGCACATCATCAGCTTACTCCACGCCAAGCAGTCCTTCCTGACATGGATTTGCCATTTACGCTTGAAGAGCTTACAGCAGCAACCGGCGATGCAACCATGTGGTTGTCACCTGGTCACGACGGTGTGAGTCATGAAAACCTGGCACATCCAAGTCACATAGCTCGGCTACGTCTACTGGAATACTGCGGCGCATCGTGGATAGACGGGGAGGTTGCTATGGAATGGAAGCTTGCAAACGTGTTTTTCATATAAGAGCCAAGGAAGCAGCCAACAAACTATGCCTTCTTCAGACCAGTATCTCTGCTCAGTTGCGTAGGAAAGCTATTCGAGAAAATAATTTACAAGGGACTAAACTAGTTTCTCTAATCTAAGAGTGTTTACTCAGAATAAAAAAAATGGGCTCCGCCAAATAGGTCTGCAATTCATGCAATTGCCTTCACCTTATGAACTGAAGGTGAATTGGCTTGTGGAAACATACTTACCGCATTATTTTTACATATTAAGGCAGAATATGACTCGGCCTACCATACAGCAATATTGACGCTTTGGAAACCCCTGGCTTGGGGACGTTGGCTTTACGCATGGACTGCAGACAATATTCAAGAACGCCAACTAGTTATAAGTAATCCCGTTGGTCCCACCGCGGTTTATGCTCTCGAAAAAGGAGCACCAGAAGGTGCTGTGTTAAGCCCGGTGCTCTTTAACTTCGTGCTCATGCATCTGGGAAGAACCCTGCCCCGTGGCGTCAGCAACACACTGTACGCGGACATAACCTCCATTTGGAGCGCGGCGGGCTCTCGCACTATTACCCAACAAAATGTCCAGAAATCAATAGCAAACCTATCGGCCTACCTAAATCTGTGTGGCCTGAAAGTGTCTTCGGACGAAAGCGCTGCAACGACGTTTTCGGGGAGGCATGTGGATAAATATTCACTAGTATTCGGTGGCCAGATCCTTACATACGTCAAGTCCAGAAGGTTTCTTGTAATGACGCTTGACCGGATCCTCATGTGCCACCACTCCTGCAAGCCCGATCGACTCCATAATTATGCTGCACGGATCCTCATTAAAAGCTCATTGTTGCATGGACATTTTACTCTCCTAAATTCTAAGCCGAGGGTAGATGTGTTAACACTGATATTCTAGTCACCTATGCAGTAAGAAATATGTACCTGCTTCGGCAATTATCAAATAAAGCTTCGTTACTTTTCCTGCTCTTTTTTTTTCAATTTCGGCAGCGTATGCCGAGCACCCCAGCTGGAAATGAGACCAACATCCACAACGTTATCTAAATTGACTACTTCAGATCATTTCGCGTGAATCAAATTGCACTGAACCGTAATTTTGCTGCCAGATTCATATTTCACCTGATGTGTGATGCTGTGGACACAAATGAATTCAGTTAAAGAGATTCAATTTCCGCGGAAATGTCGTGCCTCTACCATGTGGAGGCGCACATCCCTGCAGTAAATACGGTGGATTGTTATTGCATGAAGTCCTGCTGCTGTCTACGACTCACTCCTACACCAGAACAGGATTTCGCCTCCCTGGTGCAGTTCCTGCCCACCACCTCCCACACGATGTCGACAATTGAACCCTGGCCCTCAGTGTCCAGCGTCTGCACAACATCTGACCGCGGCGGCGGTCAGCGCTGTGCAGCAGCAAAGAATACTAATAATCACTGGATCCGCACAGGCCGCCACTGTAAACTCATTCTTGGAACGTTCAACGCAAGATTCCTGTCGAGCGAAGCTGGGCTAGGGGAGCTACTCAAGCAGCTAGAAGGCAAGCAGCTAGATGTATGTTGGGACATCATTGCTCTTAGCGAATTTAGGAGAGCAGGTGAAGCGTGCACGGTATTGAATAACGGACATGTCCTCTGTTATAGAGGGTTGCCCGAAAAGAGCGAATATGGTGATGGATTTCTAATTCACAAATATAGAGTGGGTACCGTGGCCGAATTCTACAGCATTAATGAAAGGGCAGCATGCGCCGTCATAACACTAAGTAAGCGATATAAGCTTAAGACAATCCTGGGATATGGGCCAACAAGAAGCTACGACGACGAACAAGTAGAGCAGTTCTCCGAGGATATGGAAATAGCAATAATGAATACTTTCTTTAGGAAGCGTAAGAATAGGAAGAGGACATGGGAAAGCCCTAACGGGGAACCAAAGAACGAAATTGACTTTATAATGCGCGAGCAACCAGGCATAATTCAAGACACAGAAGTAGTAGGCAAGAATAATGTAGCGATCGCAGATTGGTAAGGCAAAGATTGTACTTAACAGAAATAAAGCAAGAACTAATTTAGTTGCAAGAAAAGGGTAAACCTAGCGGTAATCAAAGCAAAGAATGATGAATTCAAAGTCACACTAAAAACAGATTTGACGCGTTTGATGAAAACAATCAAGACTTAGAAGTAGTAAACAAAACTATAACGGAAGTGATCCTCCAAATAGCGATTGAAGTCGGGGGTAAAACAACAAAGTAAGATATAAGCCTTCCAGTCATACCTTCCAGTATACACGATACACGATACACGATTCCAGTATACACGATCATACCTTCCGCTTCACACGATAAATATATTACGTCTTGGAAAGTGCCCTCAGTTGCAAACGGTGCCTAATCAGGAAGTCGGCCATAACGTTTTCTTTGCGGTTTATATAATCCACATGAAAGCGAAACTCCTGTCATGCCAAACATCATCGCACCAACCTGTTATTGCTCATTTAGGTCTTGGTTACATATTCAAACGTATTAGCATAGAAAATGAACAGCAGTATCCTTCATAAATATTGAGACCTGGTGGTGTAAAAGATTACCTGTTTACCTCCCCTACCCGACACAGATGCTGAAGGTTATGCCGAGGATCACATTCGTGTGCGCAATCAATACCGTAGCACTTACGACGAGGCACTTCAGTAGAAAAAAAAACTAAAGCACCTGAATATATTTCCCATGAATATGCTTAGCTTTTGCTACAGTGCGTAATCTTTCCTGCGGAAAAGTTCACAACGGTTCAAAAGAAAGCAAGCTGAAAAACTGCGAGCTGAGATTTCTTTCCATAGAGATGGTCTATTAAAAACTCACAGCTAATAAAAAGGAATATGGCGAGCGTGCCTGCTCGGAACATGCTGCACTCTCCGCTTTCCGAGGTGAAAGGTCCGGAAGACTGAGGGTCCCTTCGTTGTGAAATACATATATACGCAGAAAAGAGGCAAGGAATGATCAGTAACATTTACGAGAATTAAGGGTGGTGAAAACTACTGACCATGAGTCAGCTATGTGAGGATTAGAGTGCAGCCGGCTATTTGCTGACTTATAAGACATGTTTACTGTTCCAAATGTCAAGACGCAGTCGTAGGCTTACTCAGAGCGCACACTGTCTTTACTAAGAATAACGTGTACTTCGGATATTGTGAAATGTCATCAGATAGAGAGGCGCCTTTAATCAAATGCCGCTAGCTTTCAGGAAGAAGTACGTATGTTTGCTAGCGATACAACTTAAGAAAAAAATTAGACACGTATATGCGTGCTTCGCGCTAAATGTCGTTGAAAGACGATAGTCCTCTGTCGACCGTGCTACTCTGCCTGAGATATGGACGCAATCTGGCAACGCGCCGTCGGGAAATATGAGCTTACGCAGAATCCGTGGGCAACTGCCAGGTGGCAGCACCAAATCGTCGGCAGAGACCTTTTTCGTGCATAGCATCGAATTTTAGCACAGCCTTACAGACACTAGGGTCTCTAGAATTACGTATATATGTATTTTCTAGCAAATAAACAAACATCTAATACCTATGTATTGATATTGCGGCTCGGATATGCGTAATGTTTGCTTTTTCAAACTTTTTGATTGACATGTTCACAAGTATGAACGCAGCTACTAGTTCAAAAGGGCTGGGCGTTAGGCAAGTGCTTAAACATTGGCCGGGTGGCTGAATAGTGTGACTTACTGAGAAACAGAAAGACAGGCCAAAATTTCTGCTTTCAAGTATCCTGAGAAAGACTATCGTCTCTAAAAAAGGTCCAGTGCCTGCACAAAGGACGCTGCACCACAGCGTAAGGTGGGTTTATTTTGCTGCATCCTCAATGTTATCTTACTATGTTATCTTATTCTATATGTTTTCCCCACCTTTTTCTTCAGTCACCAGTCACTTCCATTTCTGCTTCCCCGTTTTCGTTGTCTACGTTGTCTTCTGAAATACTATACCTAGAACACCACTCCTAACATACCAAAGTCGTGGCCGAAGATGAAATATGCTCAACATACTAGGTCCGCGATGTAGAAGCACCGTTCCTTCTAAGCTCTATTCAAATCCGTACGTGCATGCATGTTTTTTAAGACGACAGCATTTCATGCTGTCGTCCACTACGACCCCATACGTCATTATCGTAATGGATACGATGCAGTGAAACTAACATGTAAGAACAAGAAGGAAAAATACTCAGAAAAACTTCTGTTCGTGCGCAGGGGAACGAACTCACAGCCCCTTGCCCCAGGACGTGAGGTGGCCGGTGCTCTACCACGGCGCTAACGCCGCCTTTTTTCGTTCACGGTATTTACTACATTTTTATTAAACAAACTAACGAGAGCCAGAAAACGAAGCCTCAATAACTGTACAATAAACAATACACAGGATGAACTTCACAAGAAGTCTATGCAAACGCCAGTACACTTCCCGAATATTGGATACCACTCCGGCTGGGATTGTCCCTTGGTCGTAAAAGCCCTTTATCTGTAAAGCCAATTATATAAATGGGACTTTTAAGGCACAATCGGTTCAGCATTCCCATCCAGCATGCGAGTTCTCCATAAACTGTGCATACAGGTCATTATACAGATGTTTTCTTGCGATAGAGAACTAGTAATCATTCGAGAATCTAACTGCCAGAAAGTGTCCCGACTCGCACACCTCACACATGAATCCCACCAAATATAGCCGCACTGCAGAATTCGTTGACACCACTAGACTTGCCAATACATCGACAGGATTCACTTGAAAAAATGTTCTGAGCTTTGGATGAGTACAATCTAGAAAATAGAAAAAGCGAGACACTTGCTGTTTAACAAAATGGTGCGCCAATCCAATACCACGGGCACAAATTGGCTTCAAAAAGTTATCATGCCTTATTGGTTCAAAACTTGATCAAATAAAGGTAGCGAATATTCTGCGGTACGTTGGAACGTAAACCCCGGAAAAATGGAGTATTTGCAGCATGTAGAGAAATTTGCCAAAAGAAATTGAATGCCTTGGCTATGCGGAAAATTGAGAAGTTATGGAGAACTAAAGTTTGGGCGTACCGTTTTAGCGCCGGTACGCGTTCTTTCCTATAAATCATACTTGGCTTATACACATCAACGGAACACCAAGGTATTTAGGTGGCACATAGGACCATCCGATGCCTACGAAATGCGTTGGCTCATAGGTCTATGGACCAAACCAGAGAACCCCAGACTTATAGCGCAGTCCATTCTCGCACCATAAATAGTTCAAAAGTACTCCGTTATGGGCAACTTTCTTTCCATGCTATGGCGACCAGTACAAAAAAAAAAAGGCAAGGCCATCTGCATACGCCAGTACTTTTACCTCACTCCCGTAGATATTGTAGCCACTAACATTGCAAGAGCGCATCACACTTATGCGCAGCGGTTCTAAATAAAGGTCGAAAAGCATTGGTGACAGTGGACCACCTTCTCTCACAGAAGTGCAATTGACACAGTGTCATGTGCGCGCGAAAGTGTGTGCCTCGTGTGCTCCACGACGTGGTGTGCTCAGTGCCCGGGAGGAACAAGAGGATGACAACAAAGTTGAACGCAAAACAAGGTCAGTGTCATGTGCGCGCAAAAGTGTGTGACCGAGAGGAGCTGGCAGAGACGCCGACGATGAGGACGACGAAGTGAACGCATGCGCAAACGTGCGCGAGCTCGAGCACGAGAGCGTTGCGGAAGAAGCGGGGAGGGAAGACAGAAGATGAGACGGATTACAGCTTTCGACACAGTCGGGTGTCCGGGCCCGAGTGTCGACATTCTTCCTGCGGTCCACGAGTTGGAGCTCCGGGCTCCACGTGGCCGCCTGTATATCCTCCCCGTCTCCTGCTCCAAGGCTGCAGTGGCCGGCCGCGTTCTTCAAGCTTCGCCACTTCGCCTCGTCACTCTCTGGCACGTTCTTCAGCAGGCAACGCTACCTCGGCTCCCACCAGTCGCCCGCCCCGCCAGACGGTGAGCCTGTGTCGGCAGAGACTGTTAGTAGGGACGCTAGGTTTGTTTTGTTGCCTCGCTAATGTTCAGGTGTTGTGTGAAAGTGTGCGTGTGTTTGTTTCCCCTCTGTGTGTATAAAGTGTCTTCTGGAACGCCCAAACAGCCTCGTCGCTTCGATGGGAACGCTCGCGTTCCCATCCTAAATACATCCTTCTATATAGAACCTCGTATGACAATGGCGCCCGCGAGAGGACGAGGCTGATGGTAGCGTTCCTTTGCTCTTTGGAAAAAAAAATGGACCTAAACGAGCTTGTTAGCATTGGCAAGAAATTAGGCCTAACCGGAGACGCACTCGCACAATGGGTAGACGAAGAGCAAGCGCTTGAACGGGAGGCGCGTGCCGCTGAACGAGAAGCAGAGCGTGAGCAGGCTGAGCGGGATGAGCGTGCAGAGCGTGAGCAGGCTGATCGAGATGAACGTGCAGAGCGCGAGAACGCGGAATTAGAAGAAAGAATCCGGCTACTTCGCCTACACGTAAGAGAGGCCGAGGCAGCTTTGAGTAGACGAGCGGGTCCGTCTGTCACCGATCGTCCCGCGCTAGTGGAAGTGTGCATCCGGGACTCTATGCCCCTCGTTGCTGAAAAACGAGATCTCGATGCATATCCCAAGCGGTTCGAAGCGGTGACGACAAGTATAGAGGGTGTCGTAACGGGGCAGGAATGGCCTGAAGACAAGTTCCCCACCTCTCCGTGCACGCCTATCAAGCACGCCCAGTGCATCAAAAAGGGCCAGTTTGAGCCCCATAAACCTGAAAGAGGATTCAGTAGTAAGAATCCCACACGTTCCACGAAGGAACAGCGTTGCTATAACGCTTCTTGGAAGCCAAATGCAATGGTAGAAGGGGTGAGTGTGCTTCAAAGCAGCTCCCCTGTAGAAGCGCTCATAGTTGCTTCATATCCCGATGGTAGGTGCTGGGAAGAGAATTCTAAGGCGGTTGCCGCCGTTTCTGCGCCCGCACCGCTATTAACTGTGACAGATGGCGCAAGTATGGCCAAATGCCGTGTGGACGACTCGCTCATGAAGGGGGGCACCTTAACCTGTAAAATCAGAGAAGGCGATCCTCATAGTCATCTGAGAGAACAGGAAGATATAGCAGGAATACTCGCCGGAGGTGACACAGTCGACTTGTCCATAGAGCCGGTATTCCATGATAACCTGGGTATGCCGGAGGACCTGAATAATTACGCCCACCGAGTCAAGAAAATGACCGATGATCTGGCAAGTCGGCTCAGTCATAACACCGCAGTAACGCATTGTTCTCTGAACAGTGAGGAAGTTGGTGCATCTTCCGAAGCGTCTTTGGCTACACAAGACGCTACCCAGAAGGTGTCACGATCACTGCTGGCTGATGGGGCTATGCAAGACGCCGGTTCCTGGTCAGAGTTCAATTGTGTGCTTTCGATTAGTTTCGTGTCGCCGCAACCCCCTCGGTTGCGTCGTAGTAATTTTCGTGTCTGTCCTCCAAATGGCACCCGCGAAGGCAAGGTTTTTGAACGCGGCAGTTCGCCGAGCGTTTTCTTGCGAATGCGCAAATGCTGCTGTCGCCAGAAATGCCCCCTAGCATTTCCTGTGGTTTTGTGGACAGGCATGCAAAGGGGCATTCGTCTCTTGTGGGATGCTATTACTTGAATAACGCGCAGTAGTAACCGACTGCCATGTTTAGGTTTTGACTCGGAACTGCACACTTGTACATATTGTGCATACTTTCAACCTCTTCATAAGCATCTGTGCAAATATGTATACCCCATTTGTCAGTGTTTTATACCCCGTAGTGTTTTGTATGTCACTGTAAAAAGCGCGCACGTCTTGCCTTTTGTTTACATAGACACAAACAAAAGACTTAAAGGGGGGCCTGTGTCATGTGCGCGCGAAAGTGTGTGCCTCGTGTGCTCCACGACGTGGTGTGCTCAGTGCCCGGGAGGAACAAGAGGTGACAAGAAAGTTGAACGCAAAACAAGGTCAGTGTCATGTGCGCGCAAAAGTGTGTGACCGAGAGGAGCTGGCAGAGACGCCGACGATGGCGACGACGAAGTGAACGCATGCGCTAACGTGCGCGAGCTCGAGCACGAGAGCGTTGCGGAAGAAGCGGGGAGGGAAGACAGAAGATGAGACGGATTACAGCGTTCGACGCAGTCGGGTGACCGGGCCCTAGCGTCGAGATTCTTCCTGCGGTCCACGAGTTGGAGCTCCGGGCTCCACGTGGCCGCCTGTATATCCTCCCCGTCTCCTGCTCCAAGGCTGCAGTGACCGGCCGCATTCTTCAAGCGTCGCTACTTCGCCTCGTCGCTCTCTGGCACGCTCTTCAGCAGGCAACGCCACCTCGGCTCCCACCTGTCGCCCGCCCCGCCAGACGGTGAGCTGTGTCGGCAGAGACTTTTAGTAGGGACGCTAAGCTTGTTTTGTTCCCTAGTTAGTGTTCAGGTGTTGTGTAAAAGTGTGCGTGTGTTTGGTTGCCCTCTGTGTGTATAAAGTGTCTTCTGAAACGCACAAACAGCCTCGTCGCTTCGATGGGAACGCTCGCGTTCCCATCCTAAATACATCCTTCTAGAACCTCGTATGACACACAGCCTCTCATAGGTGACGATTAACGATCAGAGGTGTGGAACAATTCTTATAGGAAAGTTTTACACCTGTAAGTATAGTGGAGCCGACGTTAACGTGTTCCAGAAGAGAAAACAGAAAGGATGATGTCATGTGAAGAATGCATGTCGATATTTGTCCATTCACGCTTGGCGTGTAGGCTCTTCAGAGTGCAAAGTGCGACCGAACACGGTCGCACTTGCTTGTGTGACCACATTGTGTCGCACATTGTGTGACCGAACTTGGTCATCTCTCTAGTGAACTGCATCGTACCTCTGGATAGTATGTTTGGCATTAGCAATTTCTCCTGCATAAGGGCCCAGGTGCTCACAGTCTCATTCATGGAGGCTACGAAGATCTTTTAGTGGCATCTTTTACTCTAATTTTCTATAGAAAAGCCTAACCGACACAAATTCTATAGCTATTGTCCGAATTTATCCTTTGAAAGGCTCCCAAGAGGGAAACAAAGGCAGATCAGCTGACAAACAGCACTTGAGTGCCACGCGCACGCGAGCATTAAGGTCGTCGTCAGTGACAGTCGACGACTTAAGTTTCCAAAGGACCCACATTGGGATAAAATTTCACCGAGTGTTGCTACTGTTGCCGCCTATCTGCCCTGTGACAATGCAGTCGTCTGAGAAATAAATTGGCTCTGCTTTGTGCGAGAGACCATGAGAAGCAATAGGTATTGAAACGCAAATGCGGTCGATTCTCGTAAGGTCGATTTGTGTATGCGTGTACGAAGCATTCTTGTGTCGACAAGCCCCGCATTTTCAACTCTCAGCGAAAGTACTTCAGCGCTCCCATCACTACAGCTATACCCGGTACGAGCACTAGGACTGCATACAAAGTTAAAGTCGCCCATGAAAACAACGGTACGATCCCAATCCAGCAAGTTAGAGAAGCTTTCGAAGAAATTAGTCCGCCGTGGTACATCGTTAAATGCATATGCATTGGTTAGGCACCATGGAGAACCATACAAAATGAAATCGCATTGCATCAACCGTCCCTCTTCGTAAACAGTGTAGGATACGGTAGAGTATGGTAAGCCCTCCCTGAAAAACAAAAGGCATCCCACCGAAAGCCCTACAGTATGCGACACACGGACAATGTATAGGTGGAGCAACGGCTTCAAGGCCGTGTCAGCATCTATTTCACTCTGAACCTTCATTTCCTGAACAGCTACGAAGCCGAAGTGTCGAAGTGCAGTTGAGCAGCTTCGCCCGTCGCTGTTCAACTGCGCTAACGCTGGAAATGATCGGAGCTCTATGAACACGCCTTATATCCCTTGTCAACCCGCTTGGTTCGTTCTTCGACGCTCTTGTCCCGCTCAGCGCGCGAACATCCCGCACATTCCCTGGAACGGTGTCGCTATCTAGGAGAGGCAAAGGGAATCACTGCAGCTTTTCTTCGCCTCTTGTGGGTGGCGCCACCATTCCAGGTGCGTTCCAAAGGCAGCCTTGATGCACGCGTGCGGAGCGGCGCGGGAATCGAAAAGAATAGGGATAAGACAGGACATAGCCGCGCTCGCACAGCTTCGAGCGTATGATCGCCGACAGCGCAGTCGTAGAGCATGGGTCACCTTTCGTCTTGGGTAGCGTTCTCCCGCCGACCACTCTTCGAGCTTGATGGTAAAAAACATGCAAGCAAAGTATGACTACTTACTTGGTGTTCTGCCTCACGATTTCGCGTTTGAGTTGTGCGACACCCTATCGGCGCCACTAAGCCAGATGCCCTTTGACATGATGAAGAATACAGTCCTTGAGCGCACGGCAATTTCAGAGCGAAGGCTGTTGCAAATGCTACTGTCATCAACCGATCTCGGAGATCGCCGTCCTTGACAGCTCCTCAAGCAGATGCAAGCACTTCTCAGCGATCGAGCCTCATCTTTTGATGACGTAATTCTAAAGGAACTGGTCATTCAGCCTTTACCAACCACGGTTCAGGTGATTATGCAAGCGGCGTCGGAGCTCAACCTATCCTCTCTCGCCGCCCTCGCTGACAAGGTATACGAAATTAGGTCTTCTCAGCTGACCGTACCTGGTACAAGCTCTGAGACTCGCACATCTAGCACGCTTGCAGCGACGTTGCCTGCCAGTCGGTCGTCATTCCCGAATATTTCTTCGTCAAGGAAAGATGACATCACTGGCATTCGTGCTGACATTCGGCGGCTCACAGATCTCATAGCGAGCTACCTGATCACAACAGTTGACGACGCCTCAATAAGACACTTTCGACATCAACTCTTCAACCGATCTCGGCCTAATTCGCCAGGGCGTTTGGGCAATCTGCGCGGCGTTGCACACGACCATGTTGCGGGACGGGATACGGCACTGGGAACCACTAACGGCGACGAGTGACTCCCGCCTGTCTCACAGTCGCCTATTCTTTTTTTGTTCCAGACGCCATCTGCGGACTTCGTTTTCTCGTCAGCACAGGAGCAGAGGTGAGTGTACTACGAGCCCGCCGCATTGAGAGAAACTGTGGGACAATCATGCAGTTACAAGCCGTGAACGGCAGCAAAATAGACGTCTACTACCGCATGTCCATTGCCCTTAGAAGAACATTAAGGTCAATTTTTCTAGTCTGTTTCTTTGAAGAGGGTGCAGACAAGCTGATGATGGTGATAACGATGATTATGATGATCACTGCCTAAGGGAAAGGCTGCAAGACAGACAGAGGAAGCAAATATGGCGTCATTTATGCTTCTGTCTATCTCTTAGGCTTTCTCTTCCGAAATGTTGTGCTACCAAATCATGTCCTAACGTTAATTGCCTACCTCGTTGAAAAAACTTGCGCTCACATATGAAACATATTGGATGATGTTTTTTAAGATCGTGTTTTTCTTATAGTTCTGGTATTGTACATTCTATTTCATGTAGCGTCGAATGATGTCATAGCGCGTTTTATCTAGGATGCGAATAGAACGCAGAGAATAAGGAACAACCTTTTCAGCTTGTGTTCGTTCTGCTGAAAAGGGCAATGTTACTTAAAGTACAGTCCGTAAGTACGGACAACTCATTACTGGAGAACAGATGTTCTCGAGTGCAAAAGTCCGGGTGAGTTCAGTTTGGAGGTTTAATTAAAGGCCACAGGAAGAGTCTCACCCAGCGGAACGGTCAACGGAAACGCATTCGACGCCGTATGTCTTTAGTGTTGGGGCTACCTCTGGTATTAAAAGAGAAAGACGACCCGGTTCTCCTTAGAATGGTTAAAGGTTGGTCTTAGGCGAAAGGGCTGGAATATTTGTGCGTCTGTCCCGGGGAATTCAAGCGGAGTCATGGATATCAGCTGTGCCTGTTTGTTTCTTCATCCATTCCGCTAGGTTTCTGTCTTAACGTCTCACCTACAATTTTACGTTCATGAGCTCTTTGTGCTCGTTAATTTATATCGAGTTATTTTCGTTAGTCTGCACGGTTCTACATTGTATGTTAGCCGCGGGACGATGCGGTAATTATACGCATTTCACTTTACAGCCAGCGGCATGTTTCCGATCATAATGAGCTGCGCTCGAAAGGAAGAAAATACTGCGATCTGACAGTGGAACAAGTTTTTAAAGTAAAGCTAAGTCGCCAACAGAGGATTATTCAGCTATTCGGCGCTGTACACGGACCAGCTGTCAAGCGGGACGTTGGACACGTTTCCCTGCCACGTAATATGTAAGAAGTGCATTCCTCATTCACTGACTTTGCAGTCTCCAGCGAAATTGAAACACTTGTAGTGCGGAAGAGGGCGACGTAAGAGTGGCAGAACTGCGATACCACTGTCGCTAGTGCACCATGCTCTATACAGAAGCAATGCATAAAAGCAATGTAGGATCGTCGGCGCTGGCCAACAGACAAAGTTGGCGGGACAGCGCTTGAGTTGCGCTGATGATTGGGTTGTTATGTCCTGGCCCAGTAAAGTCTCAAGAGGTTTAACAGGCCACGTCTAAGTGCACAGCCATTAGGTGCCGGGGCGGCTCTCGGCGTCTAAGTGATGTCGGGCTCACCCTCCAATAACAGCGGTTGAAAGCAAGACAAGGGCATGATAAAGAACTGACCAATTTAGGTTACAGTAGATTGAGGTTAAGACTGGTCAGAATGAACCAGATCAGTATTGTTGCCCGCGAAGCAGGCTATGTACAACGGTATTTACAAGCACTACCACAGCCGTGCACAAACAGAACAGCCGGCGTTGCGTGACCACTTCTTCGTCTTCTTTGGCCCAACCATAAAGCACAGCTTGTATTCGCGTATATGCCATCACTCCCAGCGGTAGAAGCTTCCGCTAAGAGCGGCAAAAAGGCGTTGTCAGAAGTATAGTTGCAAGGCTTCAACCGTGAGATGTGGACGACGTCTCTGGATCAGTTGGGATCGGCCGTTGTGGTCGAGACGAGTGCAATTTAGTAGGTGACAGGAGTCACTTGGCGCAACACGCGGTACCGTCCAACATATCGGGAAAGGAGTTTTTCGGATAGTCCCACACGGCGACATTGAGTCAGGAGGAGCACAAGTTCACCACGCGAAAAATATAACTCGCGATGTCGAGCATCGTAGCGATGCTGCTGACTGCGTCGTGAAGCTGTAAGACGAACACGGGCAAGTTGGGACGCGCAAACTGCGCGTGCAGTGACTTCGTGGACACATTCAGTGGTAGCAGGGGCCGATGGAGGGAGCATGGTATCGAGAGGTAACGTCGGCTCTCGTCCGTACAACACGTAGAACGGCGAAAATCCAGCAGGTTCATTGATGAGAAGGCAGTTGTACGCAAATGTGATTGAAGGAAGCACCACGTCCTAGTCGCGATGGTCGTTAGAAAGGCATATAGCCGGAATGTCCGCATGGGAGCGATTTAAGCGCTCGGTGAGGCCGTTAGTCTATGAGTGGTACGAAGTGGAAAGTTGGTGTTCGTTGACATAAACGTGCGTTCAAACACATCGAACACATAAAAGCAACGCCCAGTGATGCCTCCGTCAAGCGATTTGTCATCCAGAATGGCGCCCTGTAACGCCGTAATTTTCGCCCCGAAGGACCCGAC
Organism: Hyalomma asiaticum; assembly: GCA_013339685.2. Classification (NCBI taxonomy): domain Eukaryota; kingdom Metazoa; phylum Arthropoda; class Arachnida; order Ixodida; family Ixodidae; genus Hyalomma; species Hyalomma asiaticum. The sequence continues at coordinate 35,031 of JABSTT010002049.1, forward strand.
CTGCTCGATTGATTTGTGGGGTTTAACGTCCCCAAACCAGCTCTGATTATGAGAGACGCCGTAGTGGAGGTCTCCGGAAATTTCGACCACCTGGGGTTCTTTAACGTGCACTGACATCGCACAGCACACGGGCCTCAACATTTCGCCTCCATCGAAATGCAGCCGCCGCGGCCGGGATTCGATCCCGCGACCTTCGGATCTGCAGTCGAGTGCCATAACCACTAGACCACCGTGGCGCGGACCCGACCTGCTCGTAGTCGTACCTGGACACGTACGCCAGAGCATACTCAACGAACTTAATGACGCATCCCCTGCCAGACACTACATTGTGCTATGCACAAACAAGGCTATGATGCTATGCACAAACAAGGCTATATACAACGGTATTTGCAAGAACTACCATAACCGAGCACAAGAACCGCTCGGGTTGGGCTATCACTTCGTCGTCGTCTTCTCCGGCCCAGCCATGAAACGCAGCATGTAAACAACGTATGTGCAGCAATAACATTAAAACGACTTACACATTGTAGGTAGGTAATAACGCTCACGAGGGAATCAAATTATTTGAAATAAACTTGAAAACGCTTATGCTAAACAACAGACACACAAGGGAAAGACAGGCGAACCACCGCTCCGCTCTTCGTTCAGCTTTCACTGCAGTGGAACTCGCTTCGCTTTTTATGGCATTCTTGGATTGCATTCGGCATAGCAGTGCGCAGTGTGTGGCGCAGCCAGTGCGAGGAGGACCATCCATTGAATAGGAATGATTTCCGCTTTTCAGTCCATATTAAAGAACCTCATGTGGCGAAAATTGTACATAGGTGCACGTTAAATAAACCCACGTAGCCAAAATGCAACATGTGTATAATTTAGACTGAGTTAGGGAAATGTCGGTTATTACTGCGGCCATAGCGAGAGCACGGCCAATGTTCCCAGCGGATAGAGGAAAGGGACTGAAATGGTAGAAAGGAAGAGGACGTCATACTGGAGGGCTCGGGAAATTTCGACCACCGGAGGTTGATAACGTGACAGATCGCACAGCACACTGTCCTTTTGCACCTTGTGTTACATTTTGCCCTAATCTCCGCCTATTACCTATACGCACCTTGTGCTCGGGAACCGAGAACAACCGGATATTACGAAAATATATTCTGGGAACATCACCTCAACTTAGATGAAGGGAGCGACAAACCCACAAACTATAATGTTCCACTGGATGGGCACGTAAGTTTGGCGGAATAAAAGAAAAAAAAAAAAACTAGAATTTTGTTGTTGACACCATAGCATGATGGAGAATCCAGTCTGCATTGTGTACTCGCCATGGCCTTAAGTGACAGGCAAGGGAAAAGTGCAGAAAACGCGATACTATTCACAAGAGCAAAATAAGTGGTACATGAGTACATTGCGAGCGAAATAAGTGATGAATTTCCAGAGATTGACACAAAAGCGCCCGACGACAAATATAACGCACGACCCATAAACACTGCTGATTGCTTTTCTTTCTTATATGTGCGACACAGAGCACAGCGATGGCGCAGCGGTAGCACCGTCCTTCACATTTCAATGAGTTCTACGTAGGCTCGCTTGAGCGCGCTCAATGCACTGAATCGACCTCAGTGTGAGCCTTGGCGATTTTACTGGCTTAAGAGCTTGGTACAAGCACGTTTGTGTTCGATGGAGAATTCTTGGATACTTACATACGCATAACATTGCCCGATAATATTGCCCGATACACATAACATTGCCCGATATACAGGTGTCAAAGCTGAAGCATATTATTATCACACGAAAGTAGTCGCTGTCACTGATGCGTCTCACAACCACTACCGTGTCGCTTCCGATGATGAAACCTATAAGGAAATATTGATTATAATATTTGTCTTTAAAATGTGGAGGGCCAGGAGCGAAAATGCCCACAACGTATCTACGTCAATTTACTTCTATGTTTCGTTCAGGAGGCAGTGTATTAAAAAAGTCACATGTGAATATAGGAGATGGTAGTTTGCCATCATTTTGTTTCGGAAGTTACATAAATTGGCCCAGGTATTTTTTCTTCATTGTAAATCTTACTCAGACAGATCGGTGCCTGACCCTCAGGTTGCTCTCACACAAAGCTGGCGATGATATACGTTGCTAGGAGCAAAAAAAAAAAAATCAAATGGAGATTTTCATCCGCGTTCTCCGAAGGTTGTGCGGTCGGTCCCCACCGACGGTTGGTGTTTTTTCGTCCACGTTAATCGCTTTCCACTTAAGGTTTCGCTACTACACTGCAACTACAAACTACGAATAACTTTTCCTATGCCTTCTTTGGCCTCTTCGTCTGTTAGCCTCAAGAGGTTGTGTCTAATAATAAGAACGACCCCTTGTCCGTTCCCCTTTCGTTATCACCAAGGAATGAATAATTCCAGGCTTCTTTGCAGTTCACTGACAACTTCCTCGTCGAACAAAGATCGCGTAGTGTAGCGACCGGACACGATGAATTAATTATACGTTCAATGCCATCACGCTAATTCCGCGTGTACCAGCGATAGGTCAGGGTTACTACAAAAAAAAACAATTTGGCTTATTATAAAGAGGCCTTTCTGTCATGTGTGTTTAGTACCATTCCTAATGTTTTTTCCTGCATTCACCATACACCTCATGCAGAATCCAGCTTATCTGAGCCATTTTTCGAGCAAGTGTATTAACGGAACGATATGATTCATCTTGTTATAGGTGGTATAAGCAAATGTTACAACTAAGTTTTGGTGTGGAGTGCGTGGTCTGAGTTTAGAATGGAGGGTACTGTCGTATCTATATTGCTAGAACTAGTGGAGGATCGCTGCTCTAAATGAGTCATGGGTTGTATAGAACTTATGATAATGCCGTTCTATACCACGTGTACTGTTGCGATATCTCTTGGGAGAAAAAGGTGTTCATGGACTAAACTTGATATGATTAGAGATTACCTACAGTTGGGCAAGAAGAATGCCAGAAAGTAAAATTGTGGGCTAACATCACGAATATGCTTGGAAGAAGTGCTTGCGTTCTTCATCATGGTGTTCCTTTGGCGCTCGTGCCTTAGCAGGAGCCCATGAGAACTTTAATTGATGGCGCAAATGGTTAGCTATGCACCAAGTTCAGCTATGCACCAACTAGCCCGACAGCAAACGTTATTAAGCCCATGAGAGGCGCGCTTGCACTCCGTGGCCCCCTGGCGGCTTTTTTCAAGCGTTCATCGAAGAGCGTTACCATAGTCGACGCGCGTCGTTCGCTCTGTCGGTGAGGTCTTGAAAGCCCTGACAATAAAGTTTTTTCGTCGTCCTCCTCCTCTCGTGACTGCAGATGTGTCTTGGTGCTTTCCCTTACGGAAATATCATATATGGGCCAGATATGTTTTATATATGACCAGATATGGACATATAAGCGCTCATATCAGGCTATATACTGCCATATACGGTTCAATATAAGGTCATATACAGCCAGATATAACCGTATATGGCGTTTTATATGCCATATAAGGCAGCTGTATACTGCCATATATGGCTTTATATTGCGCCTTATATGACATATACGGTAGCAGGATACTTCCATATACGGCGTCCATGGCCCGTATATGGCTTTATATACTCGATATAAAGAGTATGCATGAAAAGTCACATAATGCAAGTTAACAGTCATATACATAGGTGTATTATATTATTTATGTGTCGACATCCAATTAAGGAGCAGTTCCTCACGATATATATATATATATATATATATATATATATATATATATATATATATATATATAAAGTTTTCTCGTGTCATGGTGAGTGACGATATATCACGCGAAGTGAAACAATAAATACCCAGTAATGTTATTTATATAAGCACAGATAATCGATGGAACCACATATCTGGTCCCGTCTAGCAATTAGTAATTACAAAAGAAATGAATGCAAAAAGTAAACACTAAAGGTAAATGGTAAAAGAGAGTAAGGGAGGGTTGGCGGTGAGTTCTGCTTTCTCATGGCATCGTAATTTCATTTAATACGCGATTTACCTACAGCGCGAGCAAATTATTATCTGCATTAAAACGATGTATCTAGCTGAACTATTATTGTTTCGTCGATGTTGTAGTTGCAAAAGCCAAAAGCAATTGTATATACGTGCGCATTATAGTGGTGCATTAGCGCAAAACTTGTGCCAGCTATACCACAATAAGCACCTAGATTGCATGTTCAATGTAAGTTATAGCTAAACGACTGGTTGCTGGAATATGTCAGGAACGTTCGTTACTTTTATTTTCATTTTCTTTACCTCGTCTTGTCCGAGTGCGGCGCGAAAGAGGGCCATCGCTTCTCTTTCTACAGCTGACCCACCATTGCTCAAAAGAATGCCAAAGACGACCCAAAAAATAAATGACAAAAAAGAGCCCCCCTCTGTCCACCCCCCCCACCCTCCCCGCCCTCCGGTTCTTTTCTTCCGCAGAGAGCCACGCTTTTTTTTCTCGGAACAGTGCGCAGGACCTTCGGAGACGGCCCCTCGCTTTTTCCACGTGCACGTGGAACAGATTTCATGCATCAGGTGAAGGGCTGCCAAAGCTAGCTCTCGTGTTTACGCTGTGTACTTTCGCGACCAAAAAGTAGTCCATTGCTTGTGGTAAGCAAGAAAATACACATGTCTCGCTGGCAGCCTTAAATCATAACACATTCCTCCTCATTTTGACAAAACGCGCTCGTATTTTCGGGGAAACAATAGAAATATACGCGTTTCTGCTTTACGTTTGTCGTTTCCTCTCGGAACGATACACCTCTCTCTTTCTTTTTCTTACGGACTACATTTGCGTAGCCTTCACAACTGTGAGCCGTTTTCTCCACGAAGGTTTTGCTGCGTGCGGGCTGCCTGGCTGTACTTTCCGAAAAAGGTGGTGCTGTGGTACTGAGTGCAGTGAGTGGAATGTTTCGATCGTGTCGCAAATAAGTGGACAACCTTCAATGTTCTAAAATGACCTGCGTTGGGAGTGACGGAAGAGCACATTCCTAACAAAGTGGGGCCACAAGTGCAAGTTTGGTGGCAGTACAAAGGCTTCTTTCATTCCAGGCTGATTGCTACAAGGTAAGCTCTGATGCTTGTTACTAAATTTCTAATACGGTGTGTCAGTTCAGAAGCACGTGAATTGGACAATTTTATAACTGCTAAGCGCTTTGTTTTCGCCGTCGGATATCGGATAAACGGCTAATGTCGCAAAGCTAGCGTGTTTCATTTCTATATTTTAAGTTGCGCCTTACGCATTGCTTCTGCTTCCGACCCCTTAGCGGCGTTGTAAAAAGGCGCCAAATGCAGTATTTTCTTCTTGTGGCGAGATCGAAGGTCACCCAACAGATGTACCGTGCATAGACACGCTATCATTTTCTGATTTTTCCTTACGAATGCCTTAGACAAGTTACTGTTGAAATTCTGTTCGTTTTACGGGTGCCCTTCCCCCGCCCATCACTAGTGCAATTCTCGTTATTGCACCTTATTCGCGGAATCTGGCGCCAGTGAAGCCGTGAGGCTGGAAATGCATGCTGCTTCAGGAGCAGCTGAAAGTGCCATATTGAGCATAAAAATGGCGTGGCCGCATTTTAGATATTGTCTGCTTTTATTTTATTTATTTACCAAACAGAGCACTCCACACGCTATTTCGGAGAGGTTGCAATACACTCAGTCGTCCCTATACATCAAAGGTCAGTTGCTTTATTGCAATAATGTATAAACATGTTTGCTGGTTCAGCTATCAATGACAGTGCTTTATGTGCATACATTTGATGCTATTTCGGAGAACCGGCCTCACCTGATTAACAAGCTAATGACATCGTTGAGAAAAACAGTGTTTTTTTTTCCTGCGTGACAAAACAGGGACAAGCATCTCCCTTCCCTTCGCCTCAAAGTGCAAGGAAGTAAACTGAAATAATAAGTGAGCAACTGCATATAAGGTGCTTTGCATATCGGCCAGCACATTGCGTAGTCGTGCACGGTCATGCAGGATGGTTTAACGATACGGGCGTGCTCCGATGTTTTATGATTGTTGTTCTTGGCGCCTAAGTGAATGCATGCATGTGTGCATATAAATATTGTGTCATTGCGTCATCAGCTGCACATATTTCGGAGCTTTTTTATCGGCCCTGATAATGTAAGCATTACTTTCATGCTCCAATTGTGTTTTGCCATTTACAGCTCGCACAAAAGACTTCCCTACGAGGTGCCAGTTCGAGTGCAGTGGAAAACTTAATTTTAATATTATCCCTGGGCGCAAATCTCAGCGACTTCGGAAGCAAAAAGACAAAAGACAACTCCGAAGAATGAAAAAAGTAGTTGGAAAAAAAAATACACACATGAAAGGTCCATATTGCATTTGTGTTCTGTTTTTGTTTATATATGTATTCGGCTCTCACACATGGCCTACAGTGTCAAGCAGATATGGCCATATAAGGCGCCATATATGGATATATTACAAATTGCGCAGATATGGCCATATAAGGGCCCATATACGGATATATTAAAAATTGGGGAGATATGGCCATATAAGGCGTCATATATGGATATATCAAAAATTGGGTAGATATGGCCATATAAGGCGCCATATATGGATATATTAAAAATTGGGCAGATATGGCCATATAAGGGCCGTATATGCCATATATGGCCATATCTGCCCAACTTTTAATATAACCGTATATGGATTTTTTCATATCAGTCCATACATGGCATTTCGTAAGGGTTGCCTCCGGGGTCGGCCCATACATGCACACACGACCTGACTGTACTCATGACTGCTGCTGTCGCTGTCGAAGAGAGAGAGATCGCGCGCCCGGAGGCACACGCCGACCGTATGACTGCAATCATGACTGCCGCTGGTGAAGAGAGAGAGAGAGTTCGCTCACCGGGAGACACCCGCCGAAAGCGAGCGCGAGCATGGCTACTATGGCGCGGCGTGGGACAATCCTCTACCCTAAGGAACTTCGCCCCTAAAATGCAAACGGGTGATGTTTAGGAGTAAGTCCTCTACCCGTGAATATTGAAGGATGTAGTGGAAGGGCGCCACCATGCGGTGATCCAAATGCGGGATTCAGAATCACTCGAAGAGAGATCATGCTCGTAGTAAGTAGGCCTATCACTGTGAAGGGCGATCCTGAACGAATTGAGATCTGTACAGATCAATTACTGTTGGATATGTACTGCGCTTGTTGATTCAGTTAGCATGGGAGGAACACAGCTTGTACACACAACTTTTCAAAATTTAGCGATTACTTGAATTCAACGTAACTGATGTGCACGAGGTTCGAAGAAAGCTACTTAGACAACCAGATACCTAGATGACGTATTGGTCTCATGGGACAAGTGCGCGCCTGTGGAGTTTGTTGCTGCGGCGAAGCTGCAATGGACAAAACGGTGAGAAAGAAGCGCCGGCTCAGCACGCGAGGCGATGAGGAAGACAACAGGCGGAAAAAAATTGCCCGCGTATCTCCGTGCTTCGCTGCAGATGTCGTCGAAAGACTACGGTCCGTACTACATGAGTCCCGGTTCATCTGCGGTTCGGCATGAGCTTCGGGCGTCTGTTCAGCCGCCGGGTACGCTCGCTTAGCCTCTAGGTCAGTGACAATTCGTGCATCGCGCACCTCGTCTGTTTCATGTGTTCTATATCATCAAACGGCCATTTATGTTTTGCCTCGCCTCAGACAGCGCCCCGTCTATGTTGAATCGGCCGCATGTGGCTGGCATTGATGAAATGGAGGCAGCGCTGCGTGAGATATGGACGCCATCTGGCCATGATACCGGGAAACGCAAGAAGCTTGCATAGTACGCAGAGCTACTGGTAGGTGGCAGCACCGTGTCGTTTTACCGAAGCGTAGGAAACGTCCGCTTTTTCGTTCATACGCGTCGCATTTTTAGCGCATCCTAACAAGCACTAGGGTCTTTAGAATTACGCATCTATGTATTTTCTACTAAAGGAACACACCATCTAATACTTACGTATTGATATTGCGCCTCAGATATGCGTAATATTTGCTTTTTAGTCGACTGTGTTCACAAGTATGAACGCAGCTGCCAGTTCAAGATGAGTGGTCGATGAGGAAGGGGTTAAACTTTCGCCATTCTACTGAATCGAAAAGCAGGACAGACAGACAGACAGACACACACACACACACACACACACACACACACACACACACACACACACACACACACACACACACACACACAGACCAAAATTTCTGCGTTCAAGTATCCAAAGAAAGACTATCGTCTTTAAAATAAAAATACGGCCGTTAGCAGAAACTAGGCAATGGTCGTTCGCGGGGCATACATGTGAGCTACCAAGTTACAGATGCAAGGCGGCGTTCCACCAGCGTGGATGTGGCAGGGGAGCTCTCCACCAGAACCACTGTCGGGCGTAGTCCCGAGTGCCTGGCGTGCGCCAAGAGTTGGGGTGTATGGATCTGCTTGACACCGAGCACCAGACTCTGTGCCGACAAAATGCCTGACGAGTCGCCCGCGACACCAACCAGCACAGTCGGGTGTAGGCCCGAGTGCTGCCTGGTAAAGCGAGACTACCGCGACGATGTCCGTGACCGCGCGGCTTCGGCCTGTCTCCCTTTTCCTGGAAGAGCTAGGAGAAGTAGCGCGGTCGGGTGTAGGCCTGAGTACTCCTCTGTTTCGCCGAGCAACTAGCGGCGACGCTACGCTCCCAATGTCTCTTGGCCGCCTGTCGTCCTCCTCGTCCTTGTCTCTGGCCTGCATATGCGTTGACCACAACGCGTCGATGCGCTACCGTCGCATCCTTCTGAGGCAGGAGCTCCTTCTGCGTGGACGTTTCCTCCACAAGCCGGCCAGCCTCGGTGAGACTGTTTCGCGCAGTGTGACTTAAACCACGAATGAACGCTTGCATGTGTGTTCTTTGTCCGAAGCGCTCTTCTCATTGTATTTATTGTTCGGTGTCCTTGTTCGTTGGTGTTGTCTTAAATCTTCCAGAGAAATCAGCCTCGTTGTATTATTGCACACGTGTCCGTTGACAGAGGCAATGTACGTTGTTTTTCTTATTTTAAAGAATCCCATCGCAGTAGGGTAGATCATCTTCAAAGAAGTTGTAGTCGCAGAATAAAATTATCGCACTCTCATCCAGTTGCGTACATGTGAGGTTTTTATACAAATTTATAATGTCACTTTGGTGTAGCGATGAAGGACACAGCAGAATTGAAAGAGATGGCAGTCTATTACTGTTTATTGGGCCGACCTGCGCCCAGAAAACAAAGGAAAATCGCACTGGAACATTATAGCGGCGAAAGCAGTTGTCATCGACGAAAAACGTGACAACGACTCAAATATGTCGGCTTTCTTTTGCATTCTTCAAGGTGCCCTATTTTTTGTGACTGATATTGTGGAAGACATTTAAATATGCATGCCGGGCATGCAAATTTTGTAGAAAAGTCGACACCACTCACAAAGCAGCATGCAAGGTAATCACGTTTTGTGCTACCAGAAAGTGATACTGGTGATCATTTTCTGGCAGATTGGTCGCTGCGGAGGGATGCTGCAAACTGGTGTTGCCGGGTTGTGTTGTGAAGAATGAGGCAATATGGGAGGTCGGATTTTCTTTGTTTACATGATTTGGTGCCATCAAAGTGGTGTCGACATTTCACATGTCCCTTTCTATTCGTCGTCCAGGTAGTATATGCAGGTATGCCCTGGCAAGTATCCGGCATATCAAAGTAGTGCGACTGCCGCGGCATTGTGGGCGGTGTCATTAGACAGTCACCGGTGTCGTCACCCTCTTATGGTTCCGGTGACGGTGTACTTGGGCCGGGGTACACTACAATGGCCTTCTGATCCGAGTGGGTGGAGACATACATCACATCTCGCACAATGTATAGGTAGTCGGTGAACGCGAGATCGATGCATGTATACATCTCGACCTCGTGATGGCCTCAGTGGGCGTCTTCGATTCGAGATGGAACTCCGCACGCATGGCGGCGAGGAACGATGGGCTAGCTGGCGGGTTCGTGAGCCTAGTGGTGGTACGGCGACCCCACGCAGCTGGGAGCGCGCTTTCGCCAACCCAGCCAAGAAACGCGGCTTCGCGGTCGCAAGCCGCTGCAGGTAGCTGCAGCAGAGCGGAGTGCGCGTGGACTGCCGCTGCGGTGAGTGTTGGTGCCAGCGTTACTTCCGGTGGGAGAGGTCACGTGCTTTCTGGGTACGGCTTTTGCGGACGCGAGCTGGGCGCGCGCTATGGCCAACCTAGCCAAGAAACGCATTTGCGTTAACAGCTTGAAGGGGCCGGGGGCGTTCGCTGGTGCTAAACGCAAGCGCAACGATACTGTCCATAAAGACGAGGAAAGTCTGGCAGCACCCAGTTTTCGTGATGGGGTCGAAAGTTGCTGGCGCCCGAGCATGGAGCAAAGTACATCACCTTAAACTCGTGGAGGCCGCTGGTATTCTCAAGAGTCACCCTTAAAGGTCTTGATTGTCAACTTCGACTTATGAATAGCCGATCTTGAGACCCATCGAAGAAAACTTCCCAAGGACGTAGAGTCCATCAGAGGCCTTGGGAGGGAATACACGCCTTTCCTAGCAATTTTAATCCAGTGATCATTATCAACATTGAATTGTAGAGTTTCATTTTTTTCCTCCCTAACAGCACGGGAGAAGTTCGAAGGCTCTAGGTCTGTGTGACGACGTCGAGTAGCATTTCGTCGACTCGTTCCTTGATAGCATCACGTTCTCCTAATTAAATTCGGTATAGACTGTGCCACAGCACATGGACATTGATGTCGATGATGTGGTATTAGGCGGAACAGGTTTGATGAAGCATCGATGACGAATCAACCCTTGTGTTACTCTAGCTGTTCTTTTTAAGCCTGGATAGAGTCACTGACGTCAGAAGCTGATGCGGCCACTACAGTCACTTTTGAAAGCTACCACAATGTTGAAAGCGCACGGATTTTCCTGGGTTCCGTAAATAATCCGTGCGGTCGATCGTAGCACCTCTGCTCAGGTGTTTGTGTTTGCGGCTGAAATTCGCCAGTGCTACCCTTGCATCACCGCGACGCTGCTTGCTGTGCCTCTTCCGGCGCAAATACGACGGTCTACTAGGAGTTACTGGCTGCCCTCGATGACGCCGTGTAAGTATGAAAGTTCTTAGATGAGGACAGGACAGATGACACTTGGGCACGGTGCAACAGTGACCTGCTCTTCCATAAATTCTATGCATGCTAGCCGACGCCGCCACCCGGCGCTATTATCCGTAGCGAGCAGTACTGACTTGGTTCTCACGTCGATATTTGCGCCGCACCTATTCACGAAATCTACGCCTAGGATGACTTCACCCGAACCATGGTGCTAGACAACAAGACCTATCGAATAAGTCTGGCCCCTCAGTCGCCACTCTATCTCTTCAGATTCGAGTACATGGATGGCCACCTGCAGTCCAGGCATTTTGCTATTCCAAGAAAGTACCTCTATTGGCGTTGCTTAAAACACGTTCTTCTTGGTAGTCGGTGCATAGAGTGCCAAAAAAAATGAATACAGAACAAAAACGCACAAGGAGAGGGACCGGACGAGTGCCAACTATCAATTGATTTAATGAAAAATATTTGCATCAACGAAAGCGTCAAGGGCATGTGCAAAACATGAGCAGCCTGATGTCACAATGACCAAAGGCCGTATAGTTATCAAAGTTATTAAAAATTGCTCTTCATTGTTATAGAGGGACAAGGACACATTAATGATACATTGCGCACCTTTATTATTTATGTAGAAGGTCCGCGTCTCACCTCGCTGGGAATCTCGTTGCAAAATCTCTCAAGCAATCTCTCGTCGCCTAACGGGAAGGAAATGCGCCTGTTTCGCAAAACAAAGGCAAAGGTGAGCCTGAGCCATTCCTTAGAGAGGCTTCGTCTTCTATTAACCTAAAATTTACACACCTAGTTTTTCACGTGGGCGCCGTTATGTTGTCTGGCGGGAGGCCCCGTCCCTGACCGGTTCTCCCTCTGCGTGCGAAAGCTCAGTTCTGCATGGCCTGTATACGGACGGCTGCTCTTGAGCCCAATCTTCATCGTTCTGGTGAGCTCAATTATGTATGAATTGAGGCTTCCTACGTAGGAAATGACCTTGCTAAAGACCCTGAGAATTTTTTTTCGTGATCCAAACTGCGCCTCCGCACACAGGTTCCGAATCGTCGAAGCCACATATTCATAGCGCCATATCTCTGTTTGCAAAACGCGTAAATGTTACGACACTGTGTTGCAGAGCTTGTGCATGTTTGTAGTGATTTTTTTCTGTAGCTCTGCTTTCTCGGCTGTCTTTTATACTTTCGTTACGCTTTCGCATCGGCCGCCGCTCGTCCTGTGGTGCCTAGGTAAGCTTCGTGTCGTATCGCGGAACTTGTTGCTCTCAAACGGATGTTTGCTGGTTTCTGAGATATTAAAGAGTGAACGCGTTTTATTCGATCGATTACATACAGCTCTCTTGTTCGTTACTTCCTTACGTATGTGTGTAGGCGGGAACTGATACGTGCACAAATATGCAATATTTGTGCACGTATGCAATAGAGATATGCAATAGAGATATGCAATATGCAATAGAGATATGCAATAGATATGCAATAGAGCTATGCAATAGAGATATGCAATAGAGATATGCAATATTTTATTGGTTTTCGCTGGTGATAAGAACAATGATGGAGTTTGTCCTGCTGCTCAGAGAGGTAGCGTCACCGATGTTAGGCTGTGCCCGCCCTGACTCAGAGTGTAGTGTTAATAAGCTCCCTGTAAGCAATATGATGCCATCTCAAAATGCTCCCTGTAGTCCGGGAAATAAAGCCACAAGATGTCGGCTCCACGCAGAGGACGACTGTAGCGGTCAGATTTCTTGTTTTCTTTACTTCGGCGATCATTGGCTGTGCTTTTATTGTAGGGGAACATGGTGGTACAAGGTCTGATTAGCCACTAACAAATTTGTGCACAGCGCAAAAAGGAAGGAAAGCCTGTACGTCTGGCCGTCAGTCGCGACTCCGTCCCTCCAATTCCAGTCCGCTCGTTTTTTTATTTCTTAGCGTTACAGCTATTATTTTTCGTTGCGCTGCATGCAGCGTGCTCCTTGACCTCATCTCTAGTCTTTTCGTTATTCCCCACGGCTCTGCAACGTACGTTAGTACCAAATAAATGCATAATTAAATACATTTCGCCAGCGACAACCTTCCAATCATGATTTGCGATTGCTTCCGAATGCGCTGGAGCTAATCCTTACTCTAGGGAGAAATAATTCTCTAGGGATAGGCGTCCTTGTTAGTGACTGTCCCAGGTTGACGTATTCGTTCATACATTATAAATGTTAGCTGCTAATTTTAAATTCCTGTTCTTTAGCAATGCTAATGTTGTTGTTGTTGTTGTTATGTGGGGTTTAACGTCCCAAAACCAGCTCTGATTATGAGAGACGCCGTAGTGCAGGGCTCCGGAAATTTTGACCACCTGGGGTTCTTTAACGTGCACTGACATCGCACAGCACACGGGCCTCGGCATTTCACCTCCATCGAAATGCAGCCACCGCAGCCGGGATTCGATCCCGCGACCCTCGGATCAGCAGCCGAGTACCATAGCCACTAGACCACCGTGGCGGGAGCTATGCTAATAACGCACACTAAAGATCAGTAGCGTTTCAGTAAATATAAGAATGTCATTCCAAATTTTGTTTTACTGCAGCATAGGGGAAGTCATCTTGAGCGAGTTGGGGCGTGGCGATTGCTTTTTGCACATTTTTGGGGTGTTTTTTATCGGCATAGGCCTTGTTAAAACGTGCTCGCTGCTTCGAGATTTAGGCGGACTCTTCTAACGCTTTCGCATGCCTGACGCGTATAGTTGACTAACTTCAGGATTGAATGGCGACAAAAGTGATAATCCAAGAATAAACGTTGACGCATGTATCAGAGCAGACGAATTGCGCGCCTCGCAAAGGTGGTCTATTGGATATGGTAGTCGGCTGCTGACCCGAACGTCGTGAGATCGAATTCCGGGCGCGACGACATTTACTTGATTGATTGATTCACTGACAGATTTGTGGTGTTTTACTTCTCAAAACCAGCTATGATTATGACAGACGACGTAGTGGAGGGATGGGGAAATTTTTGACCACCAGGGTTTCTTTAATGTGCACTGACATCGCACAGTACGCGGGCCTCAAATTTGACCTACGTCGAAATGCAGCCGCCACTACCGGGACCCACGGATCAGCAGCCGAGTACCATAGGCACTAGACCACAGTGGCGGGGCACGGCCGAATTTTGATAAGGCGAAATGTTGAGGCACTGTGGGATATCAGTGCAGGTTAGAGACCCACATGGTGGAAATTTATGGAGGCCTCCAATACGCAGCTCTCATAATCATAGCGCCGCTTTTAGACGCTAAACGCCACAAACCAATCAAATAAATGAATACGAAATTTGCACAAAACAATCTCTGACGACCGCCGAATGTGCTAGCCTCAACGGTTCGGCAGTGTGACTTGCTTTGTGGGCACAGCCTTTCACAACAAACGGTTTGACTTTTCTAACTTTGGCTACTGCGTGATTCACCGTCAAAACCACGTGACGATATCTTAGCGCAATGATTACCGTAGAAAATTCTGTGACAGTATTACCGTCCCTTCCACGACCGGTAAGAGGGCATATGTAGCTCGAGAATTGGTGCTAGTGCAGCACTGGTTAGAAGAAATTTCATAAAGGATGGGGATTTGACCGGCAGGCCATCAAGAATTCTTTTTCTATATAAGTATATGATTTGGCTTTCCCGTGATAACATAGTGGCAGACACGCCGCGCAACGGGGGTCATAGGAGCGCAACTTGTAGGGGACACCCTCGCCTTATGTCAAAGAGCGAATCTGATATGCGTAAGAGCACAGTGAATCCTCCTCGTCCATGCATATTTAACCTTAGAAGTATAAGAAGGATAAATTTATGCGACTGTGCAGATAGATTATTTGGTGGGAACAACAGAGTACGAAAGGTTAGCACCTCTTCAATGCTATAGCAGATAAGCCTAACGACGGTTGGGCTGGGTAATCAGCAAAAAAGTATTCCTTAGTGATGCATTACATCGGTAGCTGGTAGGCCGATGAGCAAGGGTATAATGCAGACAACGGCTTCTTGAAATGCAAATTCTAGGGGAAAGAGAAAAAACGTATAGAATTTATGTCGCAGCTCTTAGGAGAGCTGTCTTGAAGACATGTCACACGAAAGGGCGTGAAAGAATTAGGCAAACTCTAACCATATAATCCCCAGTGGTATTTTCGCGTGAGTTACGGAGATATATGAAGACGCTCATTGCAGAAAGATGTGGTTGGTCCGGGAAGAAAAAACACTACAGAAACGATCGTTAATAGTGCACAAGGTTAACGGTTTTAGTAATGCTAAAGTTTTTCAGCCAACGAACTTACTGTGTCAAATTGCGAGGGCAGTGACTTGCCTATGTGCATTCAAATATGTGGTTGTGATCAGTAACAATGACCATAAGGGAAGAACATACCACCATGTTCCAGAACACACGACCGAGAGACAGAAGCAGTTGCTTCGGCAACGCCTTCAGGAAGTTAGTAATGTCATCAGCAAGGACGTGCCCGCCACGGTGGTCTTTTAGTTATGCCAATCGGCTGCTGACGCGATGGTAGGTGGAACGAATGTCGGCCGCGGGAGCTGCGACTCACTGGAGGTGAAATATGAAGCCCGTGCACTATGCGTTCTCAGTGCACGACTGAGAACCTCAGGTGGTACAATTTGAAGAGCCTCCCACAACGTGTCTCTCATAATCATATAGAGGTTTTGGGGCGTAAGACTTGAAAAATTTATGTTATCAGTGACGACATTCAGAATAAAAAAAGTCACGTAAAAAGGTGAAAAGTGTTAGCATAGGAATGAGCACATGCGCGAAAGATTCGAGATGCCTAGACGGTCCAATTTAATGACTGAGTTGGCATTTTGTAGATGGACACGGCACAAGACGGGTCTGCCTCCGGAACAGGGCTGGCGAAGGGAACGGACGGTATGCAGGCTATGAGACGCTGAAGGTGACCTTCAGAGCCATGGTGATCTACCTGGTGTATCACCGGAAGGGCCTCCTAGCGGATGGTGCAGCAGTCTAGGGCAAGAGGGCACTGAGAGGCAGCTATCGCCCTCCAAACTGGTGCGGTTGAAGGGCGATTGCTTGAAGCCGTTTGAGCTGCAACATCACGCAGCACAGCACGATAATGACTCTGTTTGTGGGGCCGAATCTAGCTCAACTGCCATTCCTTGACAGGCGCAAAGAACACTAGCGAGTCGACTACTCCGACAAAGAGCTCGTCGGCGAGAGACGTCAGCGCCCAACCAAACAACGTGACCCAACACGCCAAGCCGCAGGATTAAGTGAGCCGATCGACGACTGTTTAGTAGTTGTGTCGTTAGCAAAGAAAGAGAAAGACTAAACTGAAACGATGTAGGATAGACTAGTTAGTGTATGGTTGTCTATGTATTGCTTGAACTGAACATTTTTGCATGTTTTGTTTTCCAAAATTGTCTTTCCTGTGCTGAAGTGCCAGAACCTCTTCTGGCTTATCTAACCGTCGAAAGCATCTATTTCAGGATTCTACAAAAGTAGCAGATACGCATGGTCCTTTTTGTTAGGAGAATAGGCCGATGTTCTCGGCAATGGCTAAGTAGCAAAAGTGAGTGTCGGGCAGCTGTCGGCATTCATGGGAAATCGGAACGGGTGTACGCATGCAAAGTGTGTTACGTTTGCTTGGAAGAATGAAGGAACTTTGTAAAATAAAGATTTATTAATATACCGTCTGCGGTGATATCTTAGGAAATACTATCGATGATGTCAGAGCATATTGCTAACAACTCTTCTTTAAGCACTGGATAGCAAGACCCGATGGATTGCAGACGTCACTGGCATTGCATATGCCTAGCAAACAAATGTGGTTGCATTCAGGTTGCATTATCTCAGCCGCACTTTGTTTAACAGCCTGAAAGGTAGAAAAAAATCACAGTGATCAACTTACTAAAGCCATACCATGTTAAGTTTAAGCGAAGTGCTCTTGGGGAACCTATATATTACGCTCAAAAGTGCTGTGCCGAAGAAGTTCTGCGAAGTACTGTACATTTACTTGGCAAATCGAGCGCTAAGTCATAGCTTTAGGGGGCCGTGCGATATAGACTGTTTATGTAAAGCCACATATAAGTTATGTCCATGAATGTATCCTCATTTTGTTTCCACCGTGTTCACTTCGTGTCCCGTCAGCATACCATGCCCACTAAATTGCATAACACACACCGCCTTCTGTGACCATTTTTACTGTAATTTAGTCAACTTGAACAGTCACGCTAACTGTCCTCAAGTAATGTTCAAGCGATTTTTCTGCGACAAAAGCACTTTTGTTATAAGAAATTAGAATACCAACGAACTTTTTGCTCACTTACCGTGCTATGGTTCACCCACTTCAACATAGCAAGTATAATCATCAAGGAAACTAAGTACGGATAATGCGTATCGCATCTTCACTGTGTGCGAAGGGCCACATAGTGTGAACCAATAGCATTAAAGAAAGAAAAAGATGAAGTATTATTCTCTAGAAAAAAATTTACGGAGACGGTGTTTTAGAATACTCCTTCTTGAAGCTTCTTCACACGTACTAAAATGGTGGTCTGTGACGGTGACGGTGCCATTGCCCGTTGGCTCTCTCAAGGATTTCATTTAGTCTATTCTTGATCTTCTAGATGGTGCTTCAAAGAATACATGCAAGTTGTCTAGGTTCTGACGAAAGGCGTGGTCGCTACGGGGCTTGAACACGATGAGTTCACATTCTCGTACACTTTCCCTTTGTAAAAGATCATTTGAAGCGGCCGGGAAAGTTCTGGTCGATAATTCTGAAGCTTAATTCTTAACCTCCCACTTTAGAAGACGTAATGTTGTATACATGAGCGATGAAGCTCTGAAATCTTGCAGGTTCACTGCGAAGACCAATAGGCAAAACAATAAATTCGAACAGAGCATCCGGGATAAGAGAGGCAGTATTTGTCTTTAGCTTTCCCAGGGATTTCGCAATACCCTTGTAGGTAATCGTGTCGAGAAATAAGATGAAGCGTGTAGGCAGCCAATAACGTCATCGCTTGGTGGCAATGGATACACATCATTCTTTGTTACTGTGTCGAAACGCATATAATCTACACACAATCTCCACAAACATTCTTTCTTTCAGATCAGGATGACTGGAACAGCCATGGTTTAGAAGATTCCTGAACTAGCCCCTTCTCTATCATATATTTTAATTGTTGGGCTATCGCTTTGCGCTCGGACGAAAACACACATAAGTTATTGGCCGAGAATTCACGATGGCTTCCACATCTCTTAATAACAATTACGAACTCTGACTGACAAGCCATCGCCCAAGCATCTCGTTTAAGCAGGTATTTGCAGAATGTACTAGAATTTCGTAAAACCCGCCCACCAAGGAGCGCAGGGGCAAGTCAATTATCACTGATTCGTTGAGGAGGAGGAGAACGTGCGTACGTCGGGGTCTCTCATCGTTCGCCATAGCTTCTGCAGTTCCCTGGACGCTTTGACGAACGTTCGTGTGTTGTCGTTGTACATGTGTCACATACGCGCCTGCGTGATATAAATATTCGCTGGGCGGATGGAAAATTCGCTGTCGACAAGTCGGCGATTACTTCCAAGTGAACAGCCCTTGTTACCGCGCGAGTGAAAAGGTCGATTTAAGAGCGCTCCTGGCTATGCCGTTCGTTGATCCTGAAAAATCAACTCGACTCATCACTTGATATTTCTAACATTCCGATAATTCGCAAGCATGGACTTAAGGAGCTTTCGCTCTAATGAAGCTCCGGTGACTTCCGCATCGAAGAGAACTCGGTAGGGATCAGATGTTTTGCCGCCCGATACGGTGGCTGTAAGAGTTTCCAGTACTAGGAATGAGCTTGGCTGCTTTGTAAACTAGACTTGACGATGGCAAAATAACTTCAACACTCTCGCTTTTGAGATGTCTCATGGGTACATGAATTTTGCGTGTCTCCCGCAGCCCTTGTCACATTTTAAATGTCGACGTCAGTAGCACGAACAGTCCTACAATCGCAAACGCAGCAGTGCCACCGTTAAAGCTCGCACTCTGGCGAGACTAGAATTCACGCCGGTGTTGCTTGCACCCCGCATATACTACTACATCTTTAAAATGTCCCAGCGACCTTGGTATTGGGGACACAAATTTCAGTCCAATTCTCAGATGACACTTTTCTGGATAAACAAAGATTCCGCTACCTGAAAGGCGTTTTTTTCTGAACCGTACACAAGAAATTCCAAGTTGGACAGGTTACACAAGGTGGCAATTTTCTCCCAGGAAAAAAAATCCCCGCAGATCTGCTGGCGAGAGGCTTGCCTGCGCACAAACTGAATCTGTCCCAATTGTGGCAGTACGGACCCAGGCGACTAGGCACAACGTAGACTTCAAGAATATAAAACTCCATTGTACTGTGACGTGGACAGAAATGAATACCCTCGACATTAGCACGAAGCCATTGATGCCATTGTTCATGGAATGTGAACGGTTATGGAGAATTAAAAATTACCGGTATAATGACATGGGTCTCTCCCCATGTAGAAAAGTTGGAAGAAACTGATTGGCGGACGTGAAAGCATCATGAGGTTGTGTTTTCTAGGCTTCTTCAAACGCACTGTGTGAAGAATCCAGAAGAGCTACTGTACCATTTCGAGGCCGACTATGTCAGTCTGTCAACGGGGCAGACTGTTGGAACCTCTATTTTATCAACCGTAGAAGCATCAGGTGCTAATAATTATTATGGCTTTCGGCTCCTCAGGAGCAGTGTGTCCTCGTGGCTGCGTCGGTTAAATGTCCTGTGCTTCATCGAAGGTGCCGCGAAAGGTTATAAGACTGCCCGGTGTGATTCTGAATGCTTCACTTCGCATTCTACATGCTTATTCCGACATATTGCGGCGCACATTTTCTGTCTGTATTTATTAAGGCCTGTTTTTGCTCCGAGCTTTCCTGTGTTCTTGAAAAGACCATGCGAAACTACAGGCCGGGAGGGGCAGAATTCAGTGGCGTCACCTTAAGACGTTTAAAAATGTGAACACATCTCTAACACTCGCTTGCTCTAGGATTCTATATTTATGTGAAGGCTGGAAAGTAAGGAAATTGAAAGGTCCTGTGTGGCACCGCCGTATGGCAACACGACTGGAGGATGGTTTGGTTTTGATCACCTCCGAGAGGGCCCGAAACTTGGAGGCTGTCATCTTGTTGAGTTGAGGGGAGCGCGCGCTTGTGAAATCAAAACCGCTGTGAATCAACGAAGACCGTGCCACAAAATAATGTACATCATAGCTTGGGATACTAGGTCATCTTACTATTCACTCGGAATTCCCAACAAGCTTCACGACCCCCTTTAAAGCTAAAATGGGATCAAGAAACATTCTGTTAGCTTTCCC
>JABSTT010002050.1:0-67737 GCA_013339685.2 Hyalomma asiaticum
TTTACTGGCAATGGGGAAAATGTTGCAAAGCATTTTATCAGAATCTTTCGCCTATGGAGTTGCACACGCTCCTGTGTTGCAAGCAGTGGCTGACAGCCATTGGGTGTGTGCGCCATGTTTTGTCACGATAGAGCACATGCATGCAACATATGAGACGTTGCACACAAGCGCCCCAGTTAAAAGCAGCTTTTCAATTGTCACAAGAGCAATTCTGCTTCTCAGCATCAACTATCTTTTACCGCATAGGAGCAAACAAAGTGGGCGTACATTTTTATGTAATGACTGCAGGTTTAGCCCAAGCTATGGTTGTATGAACAGCACCAACTGGCGTACAGCAATTAAAAGATTTCAGGACACAATACTAAGGCTTCGCCACCAGGCTAGCCAAGCCTCTATTGCCACAATTTTCAAGCTATATTCAAAAATACAAATGCCATTCGAATAGCTGAAAGGTCCATTCACACATTCAAGCCAGTTGTTGGTCCCTTCAAGCGAATTTCCATTTCATGCACCATCTCCATCTCTGTTCAATGAACAGTTTTATTCTCTGTGCAAAAGACAGTAACAAATGTAAGACCTTGCAAAGAGATTGCCTACAGGTACACTGTAGGCACACAGAGCAATAGCATTCTATAACGAGCATATGCAACTACCAAGAGCTGGACTGATTTTACGTGATATTTGCAAAGCTTTCACTTTGCACTATGAAAATTGAAAGCATGCGTACACTTGCCCAGGTACAATAAATGGCATACGCTGTAACAGCATAGGCCACTATTATTTTCCTGAATGATCCAAGAAATATATTTTGTTTACCTTTTTTTTTCAGGGATAAATGCGTGTATTGTACCTGTACCCAACTTCTCTGTTGCACTGCTCTGTTTATTTGAAGCTTGATGATCAAAAGGGTATTGCTAATGAAGATATTAATTGCAGCACTACAACGAAAACATTTTCCAGGCTGATGTAGGCTCATTAAGTGCCATCCCGTACGAAACTTCTACCAATGCTATTATAGTAGTCCAGAACAACTTGAGACCTGTTATTTGCAGGGTGAGTTGTGCAAAGAATGGGCACAAGTTCTGATAAATAATCCAAGCTTCAGTGTATATTTTTCTGTCAATTGCTTGCCTCTAACTTTTACATAGATAAACTATGAACAATCATATTAAATATGAGCTACAACACACATGGCTTGAGCACTATCTGGCCCAGTTGGCACTGCAAATGTTGCAATCCTCAGAAAAATATTGGAAGGGGCTCGCCATACAAGCAATACAAAAGCCTTGTGCCTTTCATCATCTGTACTTTGATGAAGTAAAAAGACAATGCCCGATTGAGACAAGGAACATTCCCAGCCTTTAGCATAGCACTCTTTTTTCACGTCAAAATGCAGTGACAGCCTTGAAATTCTTTCACACATATGCACACAGATTGAGAGCCCAGTGACAGTGTATGTGCTGAGGTGCTACTGATCAAGCTGTTGCTCGTATATATGCTCCAAGTTATTCAGAAGAACCACACAGACATACTAGAATTAATTTTAGAGGGTCTATATCTTTTCAATTTGGGGAAGTTGGCAACTGCATTCAATTCACCTGTGAATTCAACAGAAGGATGGTCAGCTTGCAAGCATATCTTACTTTAAACTAGAATACGTCTCTTGACTTTAGTCCCAATGCATCTTGCAGCCCCTGTTCTTTCTTCACATGTTGATTCTGTTAAGCATGGACACCGAAGTGAAGTTTGACAGATCCCACGTATTGTGGGAATTGATTCCATGCAAAGCATTCAGCGATTGCATTGCCCATGCCAAATTGTTCCACAAGTGCTACGAGTAGGATCAACATCTCTGTGGTTGACACAGCAGCACTGCGGTTCACTGCAATATCTCTACATTTTGCCGCACAGACACCTCCCTTATTGGAGAGGGCTCAATATCGCTGAAAGTTCACTCAGCCAGGAATACTCAAACTCCAAATAACCATTACTCATATCAACCGAGCTCGCTCAGACTCACGGATATCACACTCAGCCATGTTCACTCGGATTAATACTGTCGAAAAATCTGAGCACCCAAACCAACTCGAGCTAAACCGACAATATTCGTGCTCAGCTGGGCTCACTCAAACTCATACTCACAGGTCCGTCAGAGTATATGCGAGCGGACTTATGTATGCAAGTAATCGGGCTCAAAAACTGCGATTATGCTTTCCATCACAGGCAATTTAGGAAACTCCATATTGTCAAAAGAAGCTGTGCATTTTTATTTTACCAACAATTTTAAGTGACAGCCGATGTTCCCACTCAACCACACAGAAGACCAGCAAACTAAAGTCATTAGACCTAAATTAAATACTGGGTTGTCACACTCCACAAGCTCAACAAGATTATGAGCTGTGCCACAGTGGAGGACGAGTAAAACCTGCTTCTAGGCGAGTTGGTGCTTCTCAATAACAGTGCAACAACAAAGAGATGCACATAAAGCAAAACAGGCAAAAAGAGAAAAAAAATAGGTTTCATCCATTTTCTCTTTATCTTTCTTTCTTTTTTGGATTACATGTGCTTGTATCCTTCTGGATGCTTGGGAATGAGGCGACTCTGGTTCAATAGCGACCACGTGGAGCACACGAATGTACCTGAATTAAGTACACCGGTGTTTTTGCTTTTTCCCAACCTAACTGCCGCAGTGATTATAAAACCCACACCCTCATGCTCGGCAGCGCAAGGCAATGACCGCTAAGCAACTCCGGCAAGCTATATTTTCTCACCCTCGTGGCAATGGCATACCCAGTGATGTAAGGAAAAGTTTAGGCGTGCAAGTGACAATACGCGGAATGGCAGAAAAGAGTCTCTTGTACCCAGCAATGCCCGGGCGTGCAGCGATAATTGTAAAACGTGCAGTCGCTTATAGTGGTGCATTAGTGGTTGAAGAAAAGGATAAGACGATACACAATGAGCATTTGCAGACTTTCCACCTATTAAGTAAATACTACGTGTCTTTCTCCACGAAAATGGGTCACACTTATTCAATGCATAAAGGTCGTTAGCGAACTATCTTGTGCCTACTGCAGACTTCACTGCGTCTTAAAGAATAATTCTGCTGTCTGTATACAGGCCTAAAGCAGTCATTGTGAAATGTGTAAAAATCCACCGTCTCTTTTAGCACGTACGAACAAACGCTAAATTTACGGCAGTTGATTCCTCCCTGTACGCGCAAAAGGAACCAACCACTGAATGAAAAAGGTGTTCAAAGCTAAGTGGTAAACACGCCACACATATAAACACGTGAGTGCAGAAATTCGTCAATCATACCTGAAGGGAAAAGCGCAGTGCGATTAAATTAAGCACACACGGGAATAGTAGGACACAGGCAGATACGCCAATGTGCAGATAATAAAACAAGTGCTGCACGACGTGCCACGTGCGCTCCAACGTCAACTGCCTTCTCGGTTAGATAGTCAAATGACAGCGCGACATGCACAATTACCTAAATAAAGGGCACTACGTCCCGGCGACGAGTCAACACAGAACGATGGCCTACCACGAGATCAGTAGTCCGATCAGCTGCATAAGGAAAGACAGCATACGTAAGGACGGGATATAAGACCAGGAAGAGCGCAGGTTGACTTACCTTGCGTACTGTGGCGAGTCGGTGCCGAGACCTGTGGTGAACAACGCAGCGTAGCAAGCAAGAAAAAGGCATTGCTTTTCGTCCGAATTATATACGCCGCCGAGCGAGCGCCCGAACGTTAGTCCGAGCCATAGAGAAACCTCGCATGCGATCGCGGCGCCACAACGCTTGTTCGAGTGTTTGTGGTAGAAAGCGCTATGAAACACCACGGATTTGCCGTTTTTCTTCATTTCTTCTACGTTTGGTTAACGCTGCAAATACTGCGATTGTGGTCTGACAAAACGTTGCTTAGCCGGATATTTCCTCTTTTTTTAATTTTTTTCTGTCGGCTTCTTTCGATCGCGCCAATGACCGAAATTCTCGCGACGATTGGACTCCACGCGCAATTTGCGCGTATCGCGGTATAAATAATTCGATGGTTATTGAAATGGCTCACTTACTAATGACATAACTTGAGTGAGTTTTCCAAGCTTGTTTCGACGCAAGAGTCAATATCTCATTGCTATGCCACTAGGTGAACGTACGAAGCAGGAAAGCTGTGAGAAAAGCGCAGTAAGCACTGGGTGCCTGGTGGCACACTTAGGCACCAGCATCGTGATCAGGGTTTATCCGGGTATGGGATTTCTCGATGAACTTGGTCACTGCGACACGGTACTAAATTATCCGGATCGGGCTTTGCACACACATCAGCCAAGTCGCGATCAGCGGGGCAGATCGCGATCTTTGTGATCAGGGTTACGGCCGTTCTCGATCATGCAGCACTTATGCAAATGAATCCTAATCGACCCTGATAACCAGCTGCCAAATTGTCATACGCAGGTGCACAGTTGTTGATGAAAACATTCCAACTGGAAATGCTGTGATTCCGACTAGAATGTCTCGCTAGTTAGAAGTTCGATTGCTCATTTCATCCGGATATGTAGAAGGAAGAGCCAAGGGCTTAAATCGACCTAATATCGATATCACACGGGCAGTATTAACAGTTCACGAAATCCACCTTAGCCAGTTTCCCAGCAGTGATCAACTGCACCTGCTGGAAACCACTGAAAATGGGAGTTGCCATAAGGAACAGAATTCAGCACAAGCAGTTTCACTCGAAATATTTCAAGTTATCGCATTTCTACTTATGGAATTCGCCGTTTAAAACTGTTGAAACATCCTTCACCTTATACTTAATGATACTTGATGTTCTGCTGCAACCTGTCAAAGCTCACATCCCCGTAATTTGGTGTTGAATCGTGCACGAACATATTTTGTATGGAGGAACTCAACAGCCTGTTATAATTTCAACGAGAACACGTCTGCCAAAAAGAAAGAAAGAAAAGCTACAGTGAGCAAGAAACTTCGCGCTTTTATTCGGCTCTTATAAGTATGGTTCAACTCTATAATTTTAATTCAGACCATCTTGCACAATACAGATATGTGGGAAGGATATAACGACATCGTGCCATACGGTATCGGTCGTCTCTCTGTACCCGCTTGCCAAACTTGCCACTTCGTTGTGGCAAGTTTGGCAAGCGTTTGTTCCAGCTTATCATGAGATCTCGCAGCTTTCACATGTCAAAAAGAATCAAGCTCCTGTATTTGCTAGCCGCCATGTTTGTTTGACGACTTTATTAACTGTTCGCTGCATATATTCCAATACACGTGATCGCGCATGCATTTCATGCAATATATATATGAAAGTGGCATATAATTATCTGGTTGGTTCGGATCTCCGGACTTGTATACACGCGCGGGAACGACTGTATATATATATAGTATATATTATATATATATATATATATAGATATATATATATATATAGAGAGAGAGAGAGAGAGAGAGAGAGAGAGAGAGAGAGAGAGTAATCAACACGTCAGACGACCGCATCGATCTGGCGAAGAGCGTCCTTGCACATATTCACAGAGGATGCCCCCAAAACCAATACGATATTCAGCCTGTTCCGTCAAAAACGGTAGTCTCTGTAGTTTTACCTGTCGAATTTCTGTGCAACATGGAACAGACGCACCATTCCGTTCTTTCATGGCAGGTTACGCCTTGTATCAGAAACAGAAAAATTGCCTGTTGTTTTACCTGCAAAGTTTCCGTGGAGTTACGGAAAATTTTTTACAGTGTACATTGACAGCCTGACCGTGCTTGGATGTGCTGAAGCAAAGCAATTAGTGTGATATTAAATAGCACAGGGCTAAGTACACCACCCTGGGGAACACCGCGGCAGCTATAATGTAGAGAAGTGAGGCCATCTTCGGTGCTTACGAAAAAGGAACGCATAGAGAGATAGCTCCGTATCCAGCGAAACGTCCGACCACCCACTCCTACCTCTTCGAGAGGCAGAGAGGATTGCTTCATGTGTAACATTGTCATATGCTCCTTTGACGTCGAGGAATAAAGGAAGCGCAGAGACGCTTACGGCTTTTCTCATGCTGAACGTATGTGACCAGATCGACGACGTTATCTATCGACGATCGGCCTCGACAAAAACCCGCCATGGCATCTGGGTAGCAGTTGTTGTACTCCAAGTACCACTCCAGGCGTCCTAGGACCATCCTCTCCATGACTTTGCCCACGCAACTTGCCAAAGCGATCGGGCGGTAGGATGAGAGTTCTAGCGGCGACTTGCCAGGCTTCAGCAGTGGCACGAGGCGGCTTGTCTTCCAGCTGATGGGAAGAGACCATCTCTCCAGGAGCTATTGTACAGGTGAAGGAGAGCAAGTCTCGCTCGCTCACTAATGACAGAGAGCTCTGTAGGAAATGCCATCAGGTCCAGCTGCTGATGTGCGTCCGCACAAAGATAAGGCAGCCTGAAGTTCGTGCATTGAGAATGGTAGGTCCATGCGATGATCACCTGGTGGGGGACTGCTCGTCAAAGGCGGCATATTGCTGGGAGCAGGAGGTTGGCTAGCTAATCTGGTACAAAACTCTTCTGCCACGTCAGTATCTAGTCGCTTTTGTGAGAGGGCTAGGGTCTTGAATGGGAACCGCTGCACAGGTGGTGTCCGGAGACCTCGCACTGTCCTCCACAGCTGCGACAAAGGTTTGCGAGGATCTAGTGACTCACAGAAGGCAGTCCAACGTTGCGATTCGAGCTTGTCTAACCGCCGCTGGATCTTCTTTTGCGTGCGTCTAGCAGTACGTAAATCCTCTATTGCTTTCGTACGTCGGTACCTTCTTTCAGCACGCCGCCGGATTGCTCGAAGTCTTTCCAATTCAAAATCGAACTGTGTCGGTTTTACGCAGCATGCTAGAGTACGCACATTGTCGTGCATTGCGGTTCTTATTTCCTCCTCCAAGTCAAGTGGTGTATTGGCTTCGCAGCGTTCTTCCATGATGGATTGAAATTTGGTCCAGTCCACTCTTTGAATCGTATCTCGTATTTTAGTAGGAGCCAATCCTTTGATCGTGATATATGTTGGGATATGGTCACTTCCGTGCGTCTCTATGTCCGCAAACCATCTAACACGTCTGACAAGGCTTCGTGAGACAAATGCCAAGTCAAGACAGCTGCTGTACGTGGCGCCACGTAGGAACGTAGGACTTCCGTCGTTCAACAGCCATAGCTCCTCACTGGATGCGAAAGATACCAGAGCTCTGCCTCTCGCGTTGACCTTCGAACTTCCCCAGAGTGTATGATGCGCGTTAAAATCCCCGATGACGACCCACGGACCAGAGGATGAGGACAGAATATCCCGTAGTCGTTTGTGGTCAAATCGACTTGACGGCGATAAGTAGGCGCCCACAACAGTGAATGTAAGATTCTTCTTCTTTACTGTTAAGCATACGTATTGATTTTCGTCGTTAGCTGGTACTGGGTGATGAATATAGGTGAGGTCACGTCGAATAAACACCAAAACCTTGCTGTTTTCGTCGACAGTCGACGAAGGGAATGATTCATATCCAGATAGCCTTATGGAGTTCGTTAAGTTCGGTTCGCAAATGACTATGATGGGAAACATATTGACATACACATAGCGACGGAAGTCTGAAATGCGCGATCTCAGACCGCGGGCATTCCACTGAAAAATTGCTGCATTTCGGACCTCATTCCTGAAGAACAGTGGCTGATGGGCCATGATGGGTCTATTCAAGGGCTGCTAGCACCGGACTCAGAGCGTCCAGCACTTGAAGAGCACTTCTGGCAGACGGTGTATGCATGTTGCTCAGCAACACGCGAATGGCATTAATTAAGGGTCTCAGAAGAGCGACAACTTGCTTATCTGTATTCTGTGACTTCTCAGATGCCACACTGTGTTGCACTGTTGGCGACCTCTGCGGTAGCTCTGCTGCAGGTTGTAGAGGCGCCAGCGGTGGCCATTCCGTTGTAGACAGAGGCCTTCCAGATTTTCCCTTTCCAACATCGGTCTTTGGGGTGCTGGAAACGTGCGTCTGGTGTGCTGCTGATGACGGGTCTGTTTGACGGTTCTCTTGTGAAGATGATGATTGTTGTCGTGATGATCTTCGACGTCGACGTCTTCTTCGCCGGACTTTTTCAGCAGCTTCTCTGTGGGTCGAGCTGTCTCTGACCATTTGTTTGAGGACTGTGATCTCTTTCTTGATTCGAGGGCAGTCCTTGGACGAGGCACAGTGATCTCCTTGACAGTTGGGACACTTCATCGTAGTTGCACTACAGTTGTCTTCCGAGTGAGGTTCGGCGCATCGTGGGCACACCGCGGCATTTGTGCAAACGCCTTTCACGTGGCCAATCTTCTGGCAGTTGAAGCACTGCACAGGCCTCGGAATAAAGGCTCGTACCTGATGGCGAAAGTGGCCAACCTTCACGTAGGAAGGAAGACAGTCACCTTTGAACGTTATCCTCACACAGCGTGTATTACCGAGGCGGCCGACCCGCACAATGACGTTGTGTTCACTGGCTGTTTGATGAGAAGCGGAAGGTCGGCGTTGGTTATTTCAGTATCAATGTCATAGACGACGCCTGTCACCGTGGCGGCCCCCGCTGGCACGATAGATCGTACCTTGATGTTACCCAGCTGCGTCACACGCTGCAAGGTGTTCAGCGCGGACGGGTTCATCACATCGATGGCCAAGATGTTCCTCCTTGTGTTTAGTCGGACGTCCTTGATCTCGTTGGGCACAGTGTTTTCCAGATATAAGGAAAGGGCTTGCCTGTTCAGGACGCGCAGATTGTCAGCAGCGTTCTCTGGCACGAACAGAATGGAGTGAGGCCATCGCTGAGGCCTAGTTTTCACAGTAGCCGAACTTGACGCCGAAGATGTGTTAAGAGCTCTTCGTTTGGCCTTGCGGTGCAAGACAGGTACAAAGCCGTCTTCCGAGGAGTCGTCACCTGAGACGGAGTACAGCTCCGTGTCCTCGCTGTCGCTCGATGTGCTTCCACGCTTCCTCGAAGCGATTCCCGCAGAAGAACCGGAACCGGATGGTGCCTCGGGAAGTTGTACGTCCATCCCCGCGATGTAGCGGGCGGTGGACCCCGCAAAACGCAGCGAGAAGTCAAGAAAAGCAGAGAGACGGGCCAGATGTGTCGTGCAAATCAGTTTATACAAAATTATTCCTTTGAGACATTGATTTGGTATAATCATTTGCTCATTCTTAAGGTGTCGGTTTTTTACTACTAAGTCTGCCCATACTTTTTTGAATTTACATTTTGGCCATGAGGAAACATTACAAGTGTAGCATGTTTAGAAATTTTAATAAAAGGAGCTGCTCAAATATGATAAATATAATGACAGGTTTGACTTCCCTACATCCCATACTAAGCTATAAAAATACTGGGGTAGCTTGTAATCTTATGTCTAGATGGTGAGAAAATGCACGTTGGGCTTACCTCCTCATTGATGATATATTCTTCTTGCAAATGGCAACGAGGAGAGGGACATAATTTGTATGTTTGTTTTTTTGGCTGCACGGATTTTTCGTACTGTTAGGTTATTGCACGATTTTTCGGTCCCTGCCAGATCTGGAAAGGCGGTCAACGACTGTACTTGCATACGCTCCCAGATAAATACATTTGCTGACCAGCCCTTACTATGGTGCAGTCATATCTTACTAAAATTTCTTTTAGCTACTTTGTAAAGAGCACATAAACTACTCAGCATGTGTAAACATGAAATTGTGTGTTTTCGCAGTGTACGTATACTTTCATTCAGATTTCCATTTTAGAATTATTCACCTCCTCTCTGTGGAAAGCGGCTTACACCAAACATTGACTTGAGGCTGGTTGCTGGTTTCTGCTGCTAGAACGTCGAATATTCCACACATGTGTTGACAGCACTTGAATATCTTTACAGTTAAGTACCTCTTGAATTTTGGCCGTTTGCATAAAATGAACTTTTTGAATAACAAAGCAGCTTTATTCTAAACATCACATAACATAGGATGTTAGGATGGATTGAACACTAGAAAGTATCTACTTGTATGCTGTAGTGACAATCCTTAGCCTGTTCTAGCTCTTCTACAGGAAATAGGCCTATCCCAGTGATGATGAACTTGTCTAATCATGTGCGAGCTGATTGCATATTGTTCCTGTGAACTTGTGGATTTCATCACTCCACATGAAATTCGTCACCTTCAACTGCATTATATACATGGGTCATTACATATCAAGTGTAACAGGCCGTTTTTCACCTCTCTGCAATCTTGCTGAGAAATCGTTACGTTTCCACATGGACAGTACTGCATGTGGAGCATAATTTCCTTAAAAAATTTTCTTGTCACGTGAAGGTGCCTCGTACTTCTCTCTGAAACAAAAACTATGTCTTGCAAATCAGTTTATACAAAATTATTCCTTTGAGACATTGATTTGGTATAATCATTTGCTCATTCTTAAGGTGTCGGTTTTTTTACTACTAAGTCTGCCCATATTTTTTTGAATTTACATTTTGGCCATGAGGAAACATTACAAAGTGTAGCATGTTTAGAAATTTTTAATAAAAGGAGCTGCTCAAATATGATAAATATAATGACAGGTTTGACTTCCCTACATCCCATACTAAGCTATAAAAATACTGGGGTAGCTTGTAATCTTATGGCTAGATGGTGAGAAAATTGGCTAAAATCACATTTTGACCTACATTGAGCCATAATTTTGGCAATGTAGTGGCTGAAGTTTTATAAAAATAGGGCCTTTAACTTGTTTTGTTGTAGTCTTTGTGGGTAATTCACACAAACGGTTTTGAAAGAATAATTTTTGTTTGAACCGAGAAAAAGAATTTTGAACTTCTTAACCACATGGCTATGGAAAGTTTCTCTTTGTTTTGCCTTCATCACACGACACGATCAGTGAGGGATCCATGTAGGCACCCTCTCATCCGAAGTACCTTGCTATTGTTACTCCATGTGATACATTTCATCACAGATTTTAGTAATCTAGCATTAATCAATGACATGCTAAAACGCCAATAGCGCTAAAACAATGCATCACTCCAATTTTAGCGCGGCGTTATTGCAAGCTAGAGAACTCAAATCTATGACGAAAAGTGTTATGACTTGGAGTAGCCACAGCAGGGTACTTTCGATGACGGCAATGACGGCCTACGCGGATCCCGCACTGATGTGTTGCGGTGAAGGCGAAATGAGAGGTCGTTTTCCTCAGCCATGTTGTTGGTAAGTTCAAAATTTATTCATTTTTATTTATTTACAGATACTGCTGTCTCATGTTTGAGGCATTGCAGGAGTGGTAACAAGAAATGCACAAAAAAAGAGAACATCAAAATACATAATTGGACACTTGTTTTACAAACTGTGCATGTGGTAGCCGTCTCAAAGAAATGTCAAAGTTGTTCCAAGTCTCAACTGTGCACGGAAAAAAAAGAGTATAACGATCAAGATAACATCTGAATGGCACAATGTTCAACGGATTGTATCGGCGGGTCACTTGGGTAGTATGACCGGTGAAAGAAATGGGTGTAGCTATGCTGACAGATTCATGCATGATGTTATGTAACATGATAAGCCCATCGCACATACGTCGTCGGCGTTCTAAATGATTCAGCGATAAAACGTGGTAGGGCTCTGAAGGGGAGAAGTTACGGTCGTAGCGATTAAAAATGAATCTGATTGCTTTTCGCTGGACGGACTCAAGCTTATCTTTGGCATTTGCAAGATGAGGTGACCATGCAACTGACGCATATTCAAGGAGAGGCTTGACCAGTGACTTATAGGCTATTAGCTTTGCTTGCTTCTTTTCTTGCTTAAAAGAAAAATTACTCTTTAAAACATTTTTTGTGGTTTACCCCCCCCCCCCTTTTTTTGTAATCAGTTTAGTTGAAGTATGCCCATATCAATATAAGGGTGGATGAGGAAATACCCTTCTTATGAGGCATCTTGTAAAGCACGAAAACTGCTTCCTGGTGCATGTGTAATATAAAAGGGTTCAGCTGTATTCTATTGTAAAGAAAAACAAATGGAGGTGGGCAGCGCATGCATCAGACGTGAAACCAGTGGCCTTTAAGGGAACAAACAGATGTTGAAGCAAAGCATCATAGGACGTTCTGCAAGCTGACCATATCTGCAGCATGCGCGTACCTTCTTGCTTTTAAGATCCTTTGTTCCGACAAGCAAGAACTAGAGCTATTTTTCAGATACTACCCAATTTCAAGGCCGCTATAGGAAAAAAATTTCAGCATCAAAGGAAGCCTATTCTGCATGCCAATCCTTTGACAGTGATATTAAAGAAAGTAAGAATACTCAAATAATCAACAGTAGGCAGTCCACAGTTATCGAGCAATACAGCTACATATTTTCGCATAAAATTTAGCGTCTCTAACTTCCTTGTTTTTACTGCGGTACTATACTTAAATGCACATGTGGTATGCTTCCTTTAACATGTGCTAAAAGCTAGCAGTTCTCATGTTTTTATGCTATTCCCTTGAGGTAATAATGGCCAAGGTAACAAACTGTACGGGGTGTTGCCTTGACTTGTGCCTTAACATTTTACAGACTGACCACAAAAAACAATTAAATATGCTCTGAATGAAGCGTATAGTATTAGGCAGTGTATTTTGAAAGTTGAATCCGTAAATGGCAGTGAGTTTTTAATGTGTGGAGTCCATTAGTGTTGCACAAGGAAAACACAAGATTGTTTTGTGGCATGGTGTACACGATTCTGTATGCCACTTCTATACAGCAGCACCATGAGGAAAAGGTGCAAGCTTGATTTTCTGACCAATTATTGTGAACTTCAATAAGGATTGCTGGCAGGCTAGTTGGTGATGCATATCTTCATAAGTATAGCAGCACAAAAACAAAAAACACGGACCAGGAAGACACAGGACAAATGCTGACTGCAACTAACCATTTATTTTTATTCATCTTGCATATTTATGGGACACCCCCTTCAATAACATCAAGATGAAACCAAAAAAAAACTTAGAACAAACAAACAGAATCCCCACTGATATCACAAGAGCCACCGCATCATTCACACGAGATCAAGCATTCACTCCTTATCTACTGATAGATAATCATGTTCCTTCTTTGTGAGCAAAACAGAACGAGCGCTAACACACAATGAGCCCGCCCGGTCAATCTCCCCAGCTTCAGTGATTTCACATGCCATTTTATTCCGGCATCTACGCACTACAGAGGTTTGCCTGTAGAGTGGATTACAGCAGGAGTCACTTTATAGTGGTGCTCCTTGAGCCTTTCATTTAAGTACTTGCCGGTCTGGCATGTGTACCTTCTCCCGCACGATAGCGGAATGGAGTACACCATGTCATCCGTGTCATCAGTGTTTCCTGCCTTCCGTGTCCTAACTAAATTTTGAGGCACGGAAACGACAAAATTAACACCCTCACGATTACCCACCTTTTTACATTGTGGGAAATCATGTGGCAGTGGGGGATGACAGTCACATCCCTTATTTCTTTCACTGTGGATTTTTTCTTGAACTTCAATGGGTTCTTAAACCTCAGCAGCAGGCTTTCAGCCACTGCTGACAGCATGGGCATAGGGTATCCAGCTTTTGTTAGGTGTTGTGCTTGAGTACTGAGGCTGCTCTACAAGACCTCTGCAGTACGCAGGACAAAGCTGACCGAACAAGAGCTCTCTTTGTTAGTTTTGAATGAGCTGATCTAAAAGAGCTAGTCGTTTTTTTGCACGTGGTCGAAATTCTGAGCAAATGTGCTCTTTCGTGAAATACAAACCTAGATCAAGAAATTTGTTAAAATTTTGAACAGGCACTTCATGTGTAAGCACCAAAAGATCCAATGTGCTTGAAAAAATGGACAAAGTAAGGGAAAGATTCTTTGCAATATCATTATCAGGGACGGTAAGAAAAACAATAAAATCAACAAAATCGTAAATATCTGCAATGCCAGTGCCTTTTAAATCTGAGAACGGTGTGTCAACTTTTGAAAGATGTATATCGCTGAGCACTGGGTCGATACAGGAACCAATACATGTGCCGCCTTTCTGCGAAAGCATAAAATCATTGCATTTCGCATAAGTAGATTTCAAGCAAACCGACAGCAATTCCATAAAATCAGCTGTGCACATTCCAGTCGCATTTTGAAAACTAACCTCGCCATGTGCTTCGATACATTACAGCAAGCTTGTCATTAAGCCATCTTGTGGCAATGAATAAAAGAGATCCTTAACATCTACAGGAAAGGCTGAGGTAAGTCTAGTCCTGTTAGTGTTTAAAAAGTGTGTAACCTGTTCAGAAGGTTGTATCCTGAAAGGTTCGTCAATCTTCAGGTTGGACAGCTTGGTTAGTAAGGCCTTGGAAACATGTTGCTACCATGATCTGCGTTCAGAAGCTAAGTGCTAACTGTTTACCACTAAGACTCATAAAGTTGACTGCCCTCTCAGGGTAGCAGTTTCTGAACGCGGATCGTGGCAGGAACATGCTTCCGAGTCCTTACTAACCAAGCTGTTCATCCTAAAGATTGACGACCCTTTCAGGGCAAAAAATTTTCAACAGGTTACGCACTTTTGAGACCCTAACAGGACCAGGCTTACGTCAGCCTTTTGTGTTGATGTTAAGGATCTCATTTATTCATTACCACAAAATGGGTGAATGACAAGTGTCCGGGAATGACATCGAGGTACATGGCGAAGTTACCTAGTTTTCGAAACGCGATTGGAATGTGCACAGCTGATTTTATAGAATTGCTGTCAGTTTGCTTGAAATATACTTATGCGATATGTATGTTCCTGTATGTGCTCAGCGATATACATCTTTCAAAAGTTGGCACACTGTTGTCAGATTTAAAAGGCACTGGTACTGGAAATATTTATGGTTTTGTTGATGACTTTATTGTTTTCTTACCTGCCTTGGATAATGATTTTGCAAAGGATGGTTTCACTTACTTTGTCCGTCTTTTCAAGCACATTAAATCTTTGGTGCTTACGCATGAAGTGCCTGTTCAAAACTTTAGCAAATTTCTTGATCTAGGTTTCTATTTCACGAAAGAGGACGTTTGCTCAGAATTTGGGCCACGTGCAAAAAAAGAACACTAGTTCTTTTAGATCAGCTCATTCGAAACTAACAAAGAGAGCTCTTATTCAGTCAACTTTGAACTGCATACTGCAGAGGTCTTGTGCTCATAGAGTGGAGAGCAGCCTCAGTACTCAAGGGCAACACCTAAAAAAAGCTGGATACCCTATGCCCATGTTGTCAGCAGTGGCTGAAAGCCTGCTGCTGAGGCTTAAGAACCCATTGAAGCTCAAGAAAAAATCCACAATGAAAGAAAAGAGATCTGAATGTCATCCGATATTCCCACATGATTTCCCACAATCTAAAAATGGTGGGTAATTGCACGGGCATTCATGTTGTCTTTACCTGTCTCAAAAGTTAGCTAGGATATGCGAGAGAGTAAACACTGAACCTGCCTCCCATTGCACTATCCTACGGGAGAAGGTACATAGGCCAGACCGGCAAGTGCTTAAATGAAAGACTCAAGGAGCACCACTATAACGTGACAAGACTGATGTCGGGTCCCTTGGCGCTGCACTGCCGAGACTGTGGCTGTAATCTGCTCTACAGGCAAACCTCTGCGGTTCGCAGATGCCGGAATAGAATGGCATGTGGACTCAGAAGCTCGGGAGATTGACCGGGTGGGCTTTGCGCCCGTTAGCACTCTGTATTTTGCTAACAAACAAGGGGCATGATTATCACTAGCTAAGGAGTGAACGCTTGATCTCGTGTTAATGATGCTGTGGCACTTGTGATATCAGCGGGGTCTGCTTGTTTTATCTTGATGTTATTGAAGGGGTATCCCATAAATATGCAAGCTGAACCAAAACCAACGGTTGGTTGAAGTCAGCACTTTGTCCCATGTCTTCCTGGTATGTGTCTTTTCGTTTTGGTTCTGTGATATTTACGAAGATGAACAGTTATTGTGTTTTGTGCATATAGTGTGGTCCCAGTCACATTTAAAATGCACTGTGTTTCTACATATGGCCATATTAAGGAAGTGCATCCTCTGCAAGCAGTGTTTTTTCCTCTAAGCAAACCCAGCGTTGTATTTCCTGTAAATATAGCAGTAAATATAGCAGTAAATATTAGATAATTAGTATGACTTGCAGAAAGGTGCACACATGATCATCCTTTTATCTTTGTTAATTTATGGCTAGTTTGCAGCATCTTAAAAAGAAATGCAGAAGAATCAGACAAGTTCTTTGACAGCCAGTTATAACTTATGACTAAAGGGGTTGTTGTTTTTTGTTGGCTTGAGCTAATGGTCTGTTTTCCTGCTTTTCACTTTCAGGTAGTCGAAGGCTCAAGGCCGCACTGAGCAAGAAACGGGACTCTGCTAGTGGTTTGTTCTTCTGCAGTTTCTCAGGACAAAAATAAAGTTCTGTGCCTGCCTGCCTGCCTTCTGACAAATGTACAGTCACTTTGTAGTCTTGAAATAAGGACATCTCTCCGCTGACCTTTCTGTGATTTTTGTTTTAATTTCATCTTACCTAGACTGCTGAGCTATGAGCTTGTGCAAGTGCATGGTAGGCCTACAGATACAAAGGAATGCTACATGGCACACTGAAATAGCACAAGACCATCTGTGTTAGTTGCTTGCATATGTGATTCTTTTCCTCTTATTGCCATGTGGTGCACTACTTCCTGACACATTAATTATTCAACAAAGCTGCTATACAAACAGCAACCATACAAAGGCATTGCAGGCACCATGGGTTGCAGGTTATGTCCTGTATGTGACTGTAACACAGTGAAATGTTTTTAATTTGTTATGTATTGATATTGTGGTTGCGTCCTGTATGTGACAGTTGTGGTCACAATTTACCTGTGACCACAACCATTACATGCAGGGTGTAACTGCGACCGCAGTATCAGTACATAACAGGTATAAAAGTTTGCCTGTGTATGGTACACTATTGGCAACGTTGATAGGTACTATGGCTTCAATAACATTATGCGGTGGTACAGGACTGGTAGTGTTAAAGAGCACTACGCTTTCAAAACTGGTCTCATTCCACAGCATGGTAATGTATCTAACTATGGCTTCAGCAAGAAATAATGCCATTACGAAAACTTGCTGGCATCAAAAGTTAAAGGGTTATATTCCTGTCATATGACAGCCCTTTTTTTACAGTGATATATAAACTCGGCAAGTTTCGTTAATTGACGACATCTTCATTTTAGCGCTAAAAAGACAAACTCATGAGAGGGAACTGTTTTTGTCTTTTTAGTGCTAGAATAAAAATGTCGTCAAATGGTTCACCAGCTCGTTCAGCAACAAGTTCTTATTAAAGTTTAGGAGAACAGAGATTTCGGCAAGTTGGTGGGTATTCATCTTGAAAACAGCGCAACAACGCAAGGACGAAGAAGAAACGACGGGACGGGCGCTCGTACCATTGTTTCTTCTTCATCCTTGTGTTGTGCTGTTTTCAAGATGAAGTTCTTATTAAGTTTCATTAATGTCAAGCAAGAACATTTTCAAGTGCACTGCGCTCCACTTAAGGAGCAATTTGACTACCCTAGGGGACCTCGGGAAGAGTCCCACTGGGTATCAAAAGGTAGTGGCAAAAACTCTGCATGAGAGTCATGCATACCACCACTAACCTTCCGTGACGGTCAAATGACTACCTTAAGAGGGGTCATGTCAGATGGTGAGAAGTGTCTTAATGACTACCATAAAGTGGTTACATCAACTCCAAGTAGGGGAGTCAAACACCACCATCTTTTTCACAAAGGTAGCCGTAGAACTACCTGAATGGGAGTCAATGTTATTTGCAAAGGGGTCACTCTGACTACCAAGAGGTACTTTCGAGACATCCTCAGGTAGTCGTGACAACTCTCCCACTGGGAGTAATGTGTACACCTCATTGTTGGCAGGGAGTCGGGGAACTTTTGGCTGGAAGAGAGTCAAACCCCAAAAAGGTCATCATATGTGTAGCGAGCGGTTTACCACCCAAAGGTAGTCGGTTCAGACTCCTTTTTTTTTTAGTGTGCACTGTCTGCTGGTTGCGGAGCTGTTGACCCTTGTGCACGCTCGGCGATGAACCGCAGCGCGATCTTTGTGTCGACTCGTTATTCCCTAGTTTATTGTGGATAACACTGCAAAGGGGGCTGTCCAGTCGCAAGGTTGATTGAAATTTCCTCTTTCTGCATCATCGT
This sequence comes from Hyalomma asiaticum, assembly GCA_013339685.2. Taxonomy (NCBI): domain Eukaryota; kingdom Metazoa; phylum Arthropoda; class Arachnida; order Ixodida; family Ixodidae; genus Hyalomma; species Hyalomma asiaticum. The sequence goes on from JABSTT010002050.1 coordinate 18,189, forward strand.
CATTGCGACCATATTAAGTGGTCAGGAATAATGACAAAAAAAAACGAAGCTGTATTGGACCACCCATGTAGGGGCACTGCTCAAAGGAAAAAATCCACGCATCTCCACCAAGTCGAGATGCGTGGACTAACACCACGACCCTCTCGTAGAGGCTGCGTGACGCTCTGCGGAGCTCCGCCCTCGGAGGTGAGTGCGAGTGAGTGCCAATGAGTGTGAGTGGAAGTGAGTGCGAGTGCGAGTGAGTGCCAATGAGTGTGAGTTGAAGTGAGTGCGAGTGAGTGCCACTGAGAGTGACTGGAGGTGAGTGCGAGTGAGTGCAAGTGAGTGTGAGTGAGTGCGAGTGTGAGTGAGTGCCAGTGAATGTGAGTGGAAATGAGTGCGAGTGAGTGGAAGTGAGTGGAAGTGAGTGCGAGTGCAAGTGAGTGGTGAGTGGAAGTGTGCGAGTGAGTGCCAATGAGTGTGAATGGAAGTGAGTGTGAGTGGTATGTATGTATGTATGTATGTATGTATGTATGTATCTGTCCGTGGCCATCTAGTTAATGGAATGTATACGAAAATCGGTATGCCATATGACTGCATGACGAATAAAATGACAGGTCATAATATGAAAACCATGACATGCATGAATTACATGAAACGGTCTTGGTGCGCTCGTGGGCCGTTTCGTTAATGGGATGTATAAGAAAATTGGTATGGCACGTGACTGCATGACGATCATAAATGACAGATCATAACATGAAAATCATGACATGCATGTCATGAGCGGCTTGATTTACATGCCACGGTCTTGGTACTCTCCTGCCCAGCTAGCACACAAAGGATTTATGACGACTTCGAAACGGATATCCGAGACGTTAACGTTGCAGACGGCACGAGTAAGAAGCCTTAGTCCTGGATGCCTCGTATATCGTCTGATGTTCAGCTTGTTGCACATGCGTCTTCAAAAAGCTAGTCTTTTCGATGGCTTCGAGGAGGCTCCAATAATCCCATTTTCCTGGATTTCTGAACCTGTTCAAAGGCTTGCCTTAACGTCATCAAAAAGCTGTCCCTGAAACGTTAGCCGTAATCTGAAAGAGAAGCAGGAATCGTGCTCGAGAACGGGGCGCGCCCACCAAAATTTTGATCTGGTTGCCACCATCAGAATATATAAATGATAATCTGACCTCAGAGCTGACGCCTTAGGGGTTCAAATGACGCCAAGGCATTTTTTTGCACCTCTAAGGCATTAACTCTGTGGTTCTGAAGGTGTCAACGGGATAATAATTTTGGGGAGCACCCACGATCCACGGACGTCGTCCCTGCCTTATGGTAGTAGCTGCGACCTGCTACGTTACCAGCTGCACCATGAGGTTTAGGGTGCTGCAGAGTGGGGGTTGGTGCCAGCCCAGCTGAATACTTTCGTCCTAGGAAGAAGTGCTGGCGTCGCACTTGCGTGTAACTTTTTTTTTTGGCGGGTCAAAGAACCAGCATTGAGTGCAGCAGAGCAATAGTGCAGTAAGGCAGGCACACAGTTGTCTGCAAAGGCTTCATCAGTCTTAGCATTTAGGTCACAATTAGTTGTCATGCATACAAAAATTAATATAGGTTGTACTTTGTATAGTATGAAGCAAATCTACCAAAAATAGTTATGAGATATCTTTCTACAGTTAAGGATAGACAGTTTCTTGGCAAGCGGCCTAACAAGGAGGCCCCACTGCCAATGATAATGACGTCGACAACATTTTATTCAACATTTCATTGAGAAACTAATTATGGATGCTTTAAAAAAGAGAGAAATTCGAGAAAAATAAAACCACAAATATTCAGACGGAACTGCAGAAAGAATAATTTAAATATATCTGGAACTTATTAACGACTAGAGGCTTACAGAAAGAGCACTAGTTACAATCAATCAACAGCCAGACGGCTATGCACTTTTCAGCATGAGAGCCACGCATCCTGTTATATGAGCACAGACAGCATAATAGATGACTGTGTGATAGCCACTTTCAGTCATTTTATGCAGTATCTTCACCGCATAAAATCAATGAGTATAAACAAAAGAACTCAAATATGACCCAGGTGTCAAAGTGAAAATTTGCCTAGGACATCAGCTGATGTAAAGAGGCAAGCTTCAAAAGACTACCAAAAGCATCAATCAAGTGACAATGAATACCGACCAAAGTGACCTTCAAAGAAAATATCGTATGAAATATTAACATAATCGGTATAATGAGCAACTTCACAATGCAGTGCACAATCTGTCACAGCGAGCAACGTTACATCGAAGCAACCTCAGTTTCATAAGGAAGCTACATACTCGCGCACTTGAAGTCCAATACACTGGAGACAGGTAGAGAGGGTGGCCTGATCTAGTACGCCCCGGCCTTCTACTCTACTTCGGGGACAACGCAACAGGGGAAGAAGAGTGATGAAGCATGATGATGGGGATAAGAATGAGTGATCCGTATATACATAATAAGATATGACTGCTCGCGCAAAGGGGACATGGACGCTAGTAATCATATTTCATTACACTTGATACGAACTAGGCCAACTTACGGCAGCTATTCACTTCTGCAAAACAATGTGCTGTGACGCGGAAAATGTCGACTCGGCTCTCTTGACATAAACACAGGTAATAGTCAAGCCCCAGCACGCGTAACTGGGACCTCGCCTCTACTTGAAACGTGACAGGGACCGGCATTAGTCGGACGAATATGCTGTGCAGGGGAAAGCACTCGAGGATTATGATAAAGGTCTAATAGTCGCATAATGGCAAGAAGCCACATTAGTTGCATCTAAGTTTAATAGTCGCTTCTCAGAATCCGCAACTTCGCGCAGTGGTACCGAACATCTAGCATCCAGTCCATTTCTATTGAAAAAATGACCTTCTAGCGTATGGTATGTCATTCTGTACGATCGCCTATTTCGCGTGAAATACAGCTTCATCGATTGCTTGTACTCCCATATCAGCCAGCCTAGTGGCCGCCGTCTACTTCTGTGGCACGAATGGGGCAAGTCGCGAAATACTGTGTGTTCTAGTCTCTGATACATTAGACAGCGCTCACAGTTCGAGATGTACGCGCGACTGAAAAGGTGCGCGTATAGTTAGCTCGGCGACCACGTGAAACCTGCGCAGTGTACTGGCACCGCTGCCGTTTATTCTATCCGGGAGGAAAAACTCGTGTCACTCGATTTCCCGCAGATGCCTGCATAGGTCGGTGCACTCATGAGTGCACTCACTCGCACTCATTCGCACTCATTTCATAGACGTGAGTCGCCCCGCCACGGTGGTCTAGTGGCTATGGTACTCGGCTGCAGATCCGAGGGTCGCGGGATCGAATCCCGGCCGCGGCGGCTGCATTTCGATGGAGGCGAAATGTTGAGGCCCGTGTACTGTGCGATGTCAGTGCACGTTAAAGAACCCCAGGTGGTCGAAATTTCCGGAGCCCTCCACTACGGCGTCTCTCATAATCAGAACTGTTTTTGGGACGTTAAACCCCACAAATCAATCATAGACGTGAGTGCGAGTGCGAGTGAGTGTCTGTGAGTGTGAGTGGAAGTGAGTGCGAGTGAGGGCCAGTGAGTGTGAGTGGAGGTGAGTGCGAGTGCGAGTGAGTGCCAATGAGTGTGAGTGGAGGTGAGTGCGAGTGAGTGCAAGTGAGTGTGAGTGGAAGTGAGTGCGAGTGAGTGCAAGTGAGTGTGAGTGGAGGTGAGCGCGAGTGAGTGCTTGTGAGTGTGAGTGGAAGCGAGTGCGAGTGAGTGCCAGTGAGTGTGAGTGGAAGTGAGTGCGAGTGCGAGTGAGTGCCAGTGAGTGTGAGTGGAGGTGAGTGCGAGTGAGTGCCAGTGAGTGTGAGTGGAGGTGAGTGCGAGTGAGTGCGGATGCTGGAAAAATTAGGGTGAGTGAGTGTGAGTGAGTGTTCTCCTACACTGCCGACCTATGCCCGCGAGGCAGCGTCGAGGCAAGCCCTTGACGTCCCCTCGTGGGAGGCCTAGGCCCGGCCACCTAAACCCGCTGGTTTCCAAAATAAGGTTCATTCCTCCTCCTCCACCAAGTGAATCATGACGAGTGGGCGAAGCACTGGGGATTGTTCTTGTCGTAAATCACCCGTGGCATTGCCCCCTCGCCCCTGCAAATGAGTGAGGACGCGTGTGTACGGTATATACAATGTTATATTTGTCATAGCTCGTATGTCGTTTTGAGTTCTGGATTCAGTTTTCCCTTCATTATCTCAGCTTTGTAGTCCGTGAAATATAGAGCCGATGATTCTTCGAGCGGGTTTAGCCTGAAGTTGGCAAAGACAAGGTCTATGAACGTTCCCCTGGTGGTTGTCGGTTGTTTCCAGTCATACGAAATGCATTGTAGAGCGTATCGAGACGTCATAAGCTGCACAAGCCAGTCTTTGTCCGTGATGTCTACGTTGAAATCTCCGACTAGTGCGAAGGGGTTGTTGCACTTTGTTTCGTATGAAGCAAATCTACCAAAAATAGTAATGAGATATCTTTCTACAGTTAAGGATAGACAGTTTCTTGGCAAGCGGCCTAACAAGGAGGCCCCACTGCCAATGATCATGACGTCGACAACATTTTATTCAACATTTCATTGAGAAACTAATTATGGATGCTTTAAAAAAGAGAGAAATGCGAGAAAAATAAAACCACAAATATTCAAACGGAACTGCAGAAAGAATAATTTAAATATATCTGGAACTTATTAACGACTAGAGGCTTACAGAAAGAGCACTAGTAACAATCAATCAACAGCCAAACGGCTATGCACTTTTCAGCATGAGAGCCGCGCATCCTGTTATATGAGCACAGACAGCATAATAGATGACTGTGTGATAGCCACTTTCAGTCATGTTATGCAGTATCTTCACCGCATAAAATCAATGAGTATAAACAAAAGAACTCAAATATGACCCAGGTGTCAAAGTGAAAATTTGCCTAGGACATCAGCTGATGTAAAGAGGCAAGCTTCAAAAGACTACCAAAAGCATCAATCAAGTGACAATGAATACTGACCAAAGTGACCTTCAAAGAAAATATCGTATGAAATATTAACATAATCGGTATAATGAGCAACTTCACAATGCAGTGCACAATCTGTCACAGCGAGCAACGTTACATCGAAGCAACCTCAGTTTCATAATGAAGCTACATACTCGCGTACTTGAAGTCCAATACACTGGAGACAGGTAGAGAGGGTGGCCTGATCTAGTACGCCCCGGCCTTCTACTCTACTTCGGGGACAACGCAACAGGGGAAGAAGAGTGATGAAGCATGATGATGGGGATAAGAATGAGTGATCCGTATATACATAATAAGATATGACTGCTCGCGCAAAGGGGACATGGACGCTAGTAATCATATTTCATTACACTTGATACGAACTAGGCCAACTTATGGCAGCTATTCACTTCTGCAAAACAATGTGCTGTGACGCGGAAAATGTCGACTCGGCTCTCTTGACATAAACACAGGTAATAGTCAAGCCCCAGCACGCGTAACTGGGACCTCGCCTCTACTTGAAACGTGACAGGGACCGCGATTAGTCGGACGAATATGCTGTGCAGGGGAAAGCACTCGAGGATTATGATAAAGGTCTAATAGTCGCATAATGGCAAGAAGCCACATTAGTTGCATCTAAGTTTAATAGTCGCTTCTCAGAATCCGCAACTTCGCGCAGTGGTACCGAACATCTAGCATCCAGTCCATTTCTATTGAAAAAATGACCTTCTAGCGTATGGTATGTCATTCTGTACGATCGCCTATTTCGCGTGAAATACAGCTTCATCGATTGCTTGTACTCCCATATCAGCCAGCCTAGTGGCCGCCGTCTACTTCTGTGGCACGAATGGGGCAAGTCGCGAAATACTGTGTGTTCTAGTCTCTGATACATTAGACAGCGCTCACAGTTCGAGATGTACGCGCGACTGAAAAGGTGCGCGTATAGTTAGCTCGGCGACCACGTGAAACCTGCGCAGTGTACTGGCACCGCTGCCGTTTATTCTATCCGGGAGGAAAAACTCGTGTCACTCGATTTCCCGCAGATGCCTGCATAGGTCGGTGCACTCATGAGTGCACTCACTCGCACTCATTCACACTCATTTCATAGACGTGAGTCGCCCCGCCACGGTGGTCTAGTGGCTATGGTACTCGGCTGCAGATCCGAGGGTCGCGGGATCGAATCCCGGCCGCGGCGGCTGCATTTCGATGGAGGCGAAATGTTGAGGCCCGTGTACTGTGCGATGTCAGTGCACGTTAAAGAACCCCAGGTGGTCGAAATTTCCGGAGCCCTCCACTACGGCGTCTCTCATAATCAGAACTGTTTTTGGGACGTTAAACCCCACAAATCAATCATAGACGTGAGTGCGAGTGCGAGTGAGTGTCTGTGAGTGTGAGTGGAAGTGAGTGCGAGTGAGGGCCAGTGAGTGTGAGTGGAGGTGAGTGCGAGTGCGAGTGAGTGCCAATGAGTGTGAGTGGAGGTGAGTGCGAGTGAGTGCAAGTGAGTGTGAGTGGAAGTGAGTGCGAGTGAGTGCAAGTGAGTGTGAGTGGAGGTGAGCGCGAGTGAGTGCTTGTGAGTGTGAGTGGAAGCGAGTGCGAGTGAGTGCCAGTGAGTGTGAGTGGAAGTGAGTGCGAGTGAGTGCCAGTGAGTGTAAGTGGAGGCGAGTGCGAGTGAGTGCCAGTGAGTGTGAGTGGAGGTGAGTGCGAGTGAGTGCGGATGCTGGAAAAATTAGGGTGAGTGAGTGTGAGTGAGTGTTCTCCTACACTGCCGACCTATGCCCGCGAGGCAGCGTCGAGGCAAGCCCTTGACGTCCCCTCGTGGGAGGCCTAGGCCCGGCCACCTAAACCCGCTGGTTTCCAAAATAAGGTTCATTCCTCCTCCTCCACCAAGTGAATCATGACGAGTGGGCGAAGCACTGGGGATTGTTCTTGTCGTAAATCACCCGTGGGATTGCCCCCTCGCCCCTGCAAATGAGTGAGGACGCGTGTGCACGGTATATACAATGTTATATTTGTCATAGCTCGTATGTCGTTTTGAGTTCTGGATTCAGTTTTCCCTTCATTATCTCAGCTTTGTAGTCCGTGAAATATAGAGCCGATGATTCTTCGAGCGGGTTTAGCCTGAAGTTGGCAAAGACAAGGTCTATGAACATTCCCCTGGTGGTGGCCGTTGTTTCCAGTCATACGAAATGAATTGTAGAGCGTATCGAGACGTCATAAGCTGCACAAGCCAGTCTTTGTCCGTGATGTCTACGTTGAAATCTCCGACTAGTGCGAAGGGGTTGTTGCACTTTGTTTCGTAATTGCTCATGGCTACATCGATGGCTACATCGATTTCTACGTTGCCTGGGAGACATTCGGGGTGAAGTACACTGTCGTGATGATGATTCCGTCGGATATTTTTATTGCAGCGTGTTCACCGTTGCGAGTTTCGCTTGTTATTGGTAGGTGGAGATCCACCGCGGTCTGTGGCAATTTCAAGTGCATCCCAACACCACCCACGGATCGCTCTGCTTCTTCTGTGCAGAAGACGGGGAAGAATTAATTGATTTGCGGTCTTTTCGCGTCCCACATTTCAGGTAAAGCAAATGACATCGGCTTTCGTTAGTATGGGATCTCGTTCCACGTCGTCAGCGGGGGCATTGAAAGAGCGAGCGTTCAGCAAGACCAGGGTAAACTCTGTAGTTGGATCTTCAAAGGTTGGGAGGCTCCGGTCGAGGATATCACGCTTGAACCGCGTATCAGCGCCTCCCATCTCCTGTAGGCAACGCTTCTGTCGTTACACGCCGCTTCCCGAGCTCTCGGCTCCGGGGTAGCAGCTGTCTCACTGCACTGCCTCCAGGATGGGCCCACATGGCGCACACCCATACACATATGTTCTGTATCGTAGTACTGCTAAGGACCCAGGTGTCGTGACGGACAGACAAGCGTCGCCCGTAAGGTGCTTCGCCCCTAAAAAAAAGTCATGCACTGTCCGCCATATTCCCCACACGAGCACATACAATGCACGAAGAGAGTCAGTGCCCCTCAGAAACAGGAACAAGAGAGGTAGAAGCGAGGAGGACGTTGCACAGGGTACAGGGGCATACTTTGCTTTGTGCTTCGTCCACTAGCTCGATGACTGTGACCCGCGAACGGTTCACCCGCAGCAAAAACACGCATGTTTCCGTGGTCGCAGACCCGCCGTATTCTTCCGTCAACTCGGACAGCTAATTCCGAAAACATGGCAGAAACGTCTGCAGGCGGAAACGTCTGCACACATATGGCAGAAACGTCTGCAGGCTCTTATCCTAGGACTCTTTGACAATAAATGACAGGTGCCCCTCTTTGCCACCCCCGTTTCCTGCAGACAAACCACAACTATTCCCCCATAGATTGACAAGTCAACCTCTTTTGTGTGTTGAAAAAGCCGTGTTCTTCGTTTTTAAGCCCACCACTGAGACGCGAATGCCCACAGCCGCACTTCCCAGAATGGGCACCTTTGTTCGCATATGTGATGAGCCAGCATAGATGGGCAGTGGGGCACCGACTGGAAAAATTTGGGGGGGAGCATCAGCCTGGTCAGCCCATGCCTGCCCACGCCAGTGGTGTAGTGCATTTGCAAAACAAACGTGCAACCTTCAGTCGAAAATGTATACAACACAGGTTACGTTTTGCTCGGAAACCAACAAGCTGCTGTCCACGAAGATGTCCTCTACAACCTTCTGTACTAGTATATATTTGCTAGTGTTCGAGTGGTGTCAAAGGGCATCTTTTCCTGACATAACACTTCTACCGAAAGTTTGGAGATCGCGATAACGGTTCCGCTCTTGCATTTCAACACGAAAGTGCACTCTAAAAACTGAGCCGGTGTCGCAGGAGTGGTGAAAAGGCTGAGCTACCCTTTAGGGCAACGTTATACTCTAGCAAAACGTCAGATGGAGTGAAATACATTGCTCACTCTTCAAGAAACGAGAGTGATGTGGCCTTTGTAGTCTACCTGCATCTGAAAGAGTGAAATGTCCGTATACTCTTGCGGCATAAGAGAGTGAAACAGTTTCACTCCTGCTCCAGACATGCGATCAAATTAGCAGCCACAAAAAGGGCGGCTTGAATGGGAGTGGACGGCAGCCTGCTTGCGAAGATCATTCAGGACATAAGGCTCGAGTGATCCGACTAGTCAAGAACAGCACCTTTTTGATGTATATTTCAATGCAACTAATAGCGACCTTCCTGCGAGTTCCACGTGCAAGCGTACAAGCTTCCATGCACAAACGCGTGCAGTGTGCGTTTAACGAACAGTGCCTTACTCAACTACGAGCCTCAATTGACGGAAGCCATAGCATGCTGCCTTTCCAGTGTTTTGCCCCGATCGAACGGCCGTACCCATGCTAGTGAAACCACCCAGCCTACACACCGCGGATTCTACGCTTCAATGTGCGAGACGACGAGGAGTACACCTTCAGCGATACAGTAAGCTGTTGTGATTGTCGACGGCTGGTTTCCGAAGGCTCACTGTATATGGCTTATACTCATAAAGACAAAGGCTTCGCTAAGCCTTCGTCATAGTGCCGGATGGCCGTGTACGCGTCGACGGTGAAAGTACTGTGACTGAGAGCCGTCTCGTTCATAAGTCGGGTAAGTGCATAAGAGTACCCTAGACACCCCTGATGGCAGAGACTTGTTCTTCATTTGTGTGCTGAATAACGAGGAGTACGTGTTTTGCGGATCGCCAGCGGTTGTTCGTCGAACAGACGTGCTCGGCGGCTCCAGTAGGCCTAGGGACGCCGCCGGATTGAAACTGGTGGGAACGGAGCACCCGTGTGCCGCGCTTTCCTTCGCTGGTGTTAAATTTCTGCCGCTACTGTGTTTGTACGTACTCGCTCAGGTGCAGTTTACATATTCGCTCACCAGCACTGCGAACCTACAAAAGAATGCGAGCTCATAATTGGAATGTGTCATTCTAAAAGACGTATATATTCCACGTGTTTAGATGAACAGATCATCTGTGTGGTGAACTACTACCTGCGAGCAAACTCTATACATAACCTCTTCTACCCATACTTTTTATTTAATTACACAGAACAGCACTTTACCACTGGCACTACATAACAGGTCAAATATCCGGACTATATACGCCGGATCTTCAGCGTAAGGCTGTGTATCTCGAGTGTGCGGTGGTTGTGGGCTTTGCTATGGTTATATGATCGGCGTGTATGTGCGTTGTTCCTTCGGTGTCATGTCTATCTGTATGTTCTATATTCAGTCTGATGTAATGAAATGTCTGCTGATGGTTGCGTGCTCGAAAAGTAGCGATTTTTTTCCTTTTTTCGTCTGTGGTGCTCCCTTTGGGTGAGTATTAGCACCCCATTTGGTGGGGTAATAGAGCCCTCTTGAAATGAATGCTAGAATCCCCTTTGGAAGCGTACCTCTGTTTTGGCGAGAGTACTGGTATCCTGTCGGGTGGAGTATTAAGGTCATGTCCCAAGGCAATTGCTGTATTGTGCATCAAATTGGTTCGATCTACTCTGAAAAAGGGAGTTAAATTTGGCACTCCCTCAAAGTGAGTTCCTAGCATTCTCTTTGTTCTTAAATGTGCTTTATGTCGGGGTCCACCAATAAATCAATAACATACTTCTGTCACGGAAGCTGGTATCTGAAAAAGTGAAGAAACACCCACAATGAAGAAGTACCACCCGCTTGGACTCGAACCCACAATCACCCGGGACGCCACTGTGGCAGCTGGAGCGCTACCGATCGCACCATCGGAGATATACGGAACACATGGACCTTATATCTTCACCGCTCTACAATTTGCATCTGATATCTGGTTAAAGCAAAAGTTTTAGCAAGCAAAATAACTCCTTAATTAACATCGCCTCGCTTTCACTGCGTTCTTAGCAGCGGTGATACCGCCTTTAAGAACGATGGAGCAAAGCATATTGCCGTGCTAAGGCGCGCCGTCAGTTATCAATTCCGTAGTCTGAATGTCGCGATCACAGCGGTGTTTAGCGAGGTGGCGGCGTCCGTTGCTTGGGGAATGTATTACAACCACGGCTGCAACAAAATTTCTTTCGTGGTCAGTTGTGCTTCCAAGCGCTACGCTCCAAGAACGCAAAGACGGCCGTCAACAAGCAAATAATGCTTCTTTCGCTGAGGCGGATTGTGTGTTCGCAAAAATATCCTCTGACAACCTGCTGGAACACAAGCGCACACAAGCGAAAACGGCAAGCCGAGGAAGAGGCGTCGCCAGCGTCACCGGCGTCGCCGGCTCAACAGCGTCAATGTGGGAATGTCGGGAACGCGTTCGCTGAGGCCAACGCCCGCTTTCGGCGGGAGTTAAACACAATGACCCGCTCAGTACACTCCTCCTTGACCGTGATCATGCCAGGCACAGTGTGTGGCATGTGAAATAAACACTCTGGTAAATTCAAGCCAGATATGCGCGTAACCTCATTAACAAACACAAACATGTAACCAATAATACAGAAGGGCTTCAATACACCGTCGACATTAACCCACCGCCAAACATCGGGGCCGCACGGTTCATCTTCGCTGGTTAACCACGTGTACGTAGTGCGGAGGCGGTGTTTTTTTCTTTCTCTCTAGCAACACTAGAACTACGACTATTGAACAAATCTTGGACCTACATCGATGTATTCCCGCCACTCCTAAAACAGTGCTAACCTATCAAGGTGCTTGAAAAGTGACAATCAAACTCAGTTTTCCGTGAGGATGAGTGATTCAGTATTTTGGCACATGCTTCCAGAATTATTGCAAATTCGTATTACAGAATGGCGGTGCAGATTATGCCACGAATTTATCCGAATGGAAAAGGAAACACATCTGTTGGTGTCGAGCATCCCTTTTCAACTTCTTTATCAGCGACATCTAGGCATCAGTTAAAACCGCACGACCAGCAAGACGTGCTTGTACGGTATTCCTACTCTAATTTTCGTATTTATCATCAGCCTCAGTGTGGCCTTGAAGAGTGCTCTAAGATTTCAGTGCACTTTCCAAGCGGATTTTGCGAAACATTCTAAGCTGCATCCCCGTTTCTGCAAGAGATACTACCATCCAAATTGGTTCGAAATGGCCTCAGGTGAGTACCCATGCGTCGAACACGCCACGGCAAACCGTTACTATTAGCCCCCCTTTCAAGCATTGATAGATTGATTGCCCAGTTTGCCTGTTTTTCTTCTACATTTTCTTTAACGTTCGCGTATTTGTAGTCCTCTTGCACTTCTGTAGTTGCACGTCGAAAAGCTTTGCAGGTGCGATGGTCTCCTGCTTATTTGGGATGATTGCTGGGCTTCTTCCCGTACTCGAGGTCATATAGAAAGGCATCTACCAAAGCTTATTACGCTGTTATCTTAGTAAGCGATAAGGCGTCCTTCACCGCATTCCCAAAATGTTGCTTATCGCTACAAAACGACGGAATTACTGCCGCGCATGTTAGCCGCTATATTAATACCGATTGTAAACCACCCTCCTCTCCACCGCTTTCTTTCTGTATGCTGTTGATATTGTCGTTTCGTCCACTACTGAATTTATCCTGGCACTACTCATGAGCGTGAATCAAAGTTTTCGCTCATATATTTATCATAACATTATTTGTACAATTACCGCCACGCCTTTCAATTAGTCTTCGTTCGGGCTAGTTAGTATCGGTTCATAATTGAACACTTGGCGCAAATAGGACAAGGATGAGACGGTCACCAACTTCCAATTCAACTGAATCTCAGAGCACAGGAGCCACATCTACATACGGAAGAACTGAAAAGCGTTTTTCGTGATAGGCAATCGGTGGCATTTTCCAGGTGAATCTCCTGCATTGCAACGCTCTAAGCCGACACATCGCAGAATAGTAGGATGAGTTATCGCGATGCGAATATTTCAGCGGATTCATGCTCCCTTGCTTAAATCCGTCCCAGGTTGCCCTGATAGTATCTTCAAAACCAAATGTGTAGTATTTGTCAGTCTCGCAGAAAATAAATTGAGGAGCAGACCCACTCCATGAACGTGGATGACTAGCGAAAATGCAGCACATTAAACGTAGGTGCTTATGCTTATAGTAATCATTAGGCAATTACAGTGTCGACAACACACCGATTATCGTGTTATACACTGACTGCTATAGGTCATGACTTCTGACCGATTATTTGCCAAAATTAAACAATACGGGGAACGCACCACCACCATAAGGGCTATATTCGTCCCTCTCAAAAACGTAAATCCTTGCCAGAAGGAACGTTCCCTCTTATAAAACAACATGCTAAAGCTACGCTGCTTTCATGCAGCACGCAGGCAAGATGTTTACCGCAGGAGGTACAATGCTGAAGAGGAAGGATACTAAAAGCTCCTCAGAAATCATTCCTGGCATAACAGGAAAATATTTATAACCACAGTGTAGCTACTGTGGATTTGATAAAGCCTGCCATCACAGCCTTCAAAATATCTTGCGCACGCCTTTTCTGTCCGGATGTTGCACGAGCCCCCAGATACTGCGTGATAAGAACTGAACCTGAATGTTCTCTTATTGGTGGTTGAACATTCTCTTCCAGAACACTTGGCAGGAAAGGAGCGCCCAAAGCTGAGGGTTGGCTGTGCTCAGAGCGGCCTCCCAAAATTGATTCAGGTGCTGCTTTAGGAACAGTAACAGGGCTACAAAATAACGAAAGGGAAGGGGTCAAGGGCTCGTTCTTTATTTGTTAGAAACAACTTAATGAGCAAACAGACAATGAAACCTAGGAAATCACAGGGGAAGTTACTTGTGGTATTGTAATTGCTAACAAAAGCAAAAACTAACGCGATTAAACTGTGCGAACAAATTGCCTGTGAAAAATTGGTCAAGTGTATCCCGAAAAGTGAGCGGGACTCCTTAGCTGTGTTTTTTAGTGCTAAGACTCATAAATGAGATATTCCTTTCAGGTCAGTTGTTAGTGAAAGGGAAACTTGGCAATATAAATTTAGTAGTTTTCTCCTAAGTGCTCTTAAGTTCCTCGAGGTTAAGGATCCGTATTTTACTAAGAATTCTGACCAAGTTGTTCAGTTTCTGAGGGGCGTTGACCAAGTGGGGTATGGTTTTTCAGTGGATATAGAAGACTTATTCTATTCTATACCGCACAATGAACTGTATGCAGCTGCTTTAGAATGCATTACTAGTAATGATGAGGCCAGATTTGTAAGTGAAGTAGAAATGACTGCTAGTAATTTTATGTCCTTGTTGGAATTTTACCTGAACAACACGTTTGTGTCTGTCAATGGGCGGTTTTATCTTCAAAAGAAAGGCATCTGTATCGGATCGCGCATAGCACCCATCCTATGTGATATATTTTTATCTAATATTGACCATGCACTCCAACGCTCGTGTAGTTCATCACTGCCCCGCCACGGTGGTCTAGTGGCTAAGGTACTCGGCTGCTGATCCGAGGGTCGCGGGATCGAATCCCGGCCGCGGCGGCTGCATTTCGATGGAGGCGAAATGTTGAGGCCCGTGTGCTGTGCGATGTCAGTGCACGTTAAAGAACCCCAGGTGGTCGAAATTTCCGGAGCCCTCCACTACGGCGTCTCTCATAATCAGAACTGGTTTTGGGACGTAAAACCCCACAAAACAACAACAACAACAACAGTTCATCACTCATTTTTAAAGTGTTTAGGTACGTAGATGATATTTTAATTCTTCTTAGACATGACTGCCCTGTGTCCTTTAAGGAAGCAGTCGACTTAGTTTTAGAGGATTCAAGAAATGTGGACAAGGTCCTGTCTTTTACCTTTGAACTGCCCAATAGGTAGCATGCGAGTGCTTATTGGACAGCAGCCATCTCATCTAAGTTCACGTTCTACGTGACGCCTCCTGGCAAGAAAGTGTGTTCTACACACGCACGCCTTGGCTACGAGTGGCGCTGCCTAACACTCCCAGGATAACACGTCCATAAATACACAATAAAGTGGACGGGGGGACGACCGCATTTGTAGCTCAGTTGGTAGAGCATCGACGCGACATCCGAGGGTCGTGGGTTCGGGTCCACCGAAGGCAGGTTTGTCTTTTCGTCCACTTAATGCCTTTCTACTTTCTCCACAATTACAATACCACAAGTAACTTCCTCTATGATTTCCTAGGTTTCATTGTCTGTTTGCTCATTAGTTGTTTCTAACAATAAAGAACGAGCCCTTGACCCCTTCCCTTTCGTTATTTCATAGCTTGGGCCTCGTTGCGGCAGACTTGGTGCCTTAGGTAGCATGCGAGGGCTATTGGACAGCAGCCATCTCATCTAATTTCACGTTCTACGTGACGCCTCCTGGCAAGAAAGTGTTTTCTACACACTCCGCCTTGGCTACGAGTGCGCTGCCTAACACTCCAAATAACACGTACATAAATACACAATAAAGTGGACGGGGGGGACGACCGCCTTTGTAGCTCAGTTGGTAGAGCATCGACGCGACATCCGAAGGTCGTGGGTTCGGGTCCCACCGAAGGCCGGTTGTCTTTTCGTCCACTTTAATGCCTTTCTAACTTTCTCCACAATTACAATACCACAAGTAACTTCCCCCTATGATTTCCTAGGTTTCATTGTCTGTTTGCTCATTAAGTTGTTTCTAACAGGGCTACAAGGTATTTCAGTGACATCATTACTCCATCCAAAACTACACTCAAGTATAGGTCCAGAAAAAACGGACGTCTGCCCAATCAAAGGAGCCCCCCTCCATTCAGTGGTTCCGCTCCTGCCAGTGTGACGTCGTGAAGACTGCTTCCGCGCGTCGCTCTGATTTCTCTCTTGCGCCAGGTGCCGTGATGGTCTGCCGCGCCACGTTTTCTTTTGTTTGTTCAATTTGCGCCCTGTAAGCATTTGCACTTTATAATGAACCAACTAGCCCAAGAAGCAGTTTTATTAAGCTATATTTCTAGTACATCGGGCTCCTTTTCTCTTTTTCCTGGATGTGTTCCTGCCTATACTATCCATGTCAACACTTTGATTTGCAATGCTGCAACTGCGAAGTGCCAAGCCAGGTACCTAGGTTTCTGCATCAGGAAGGGCATCACTCCTCGCGAAGTCGTCGGACTTTTCGGAAATGTTCAGCCGTCTTGGGCACACGCAAAAAGGGTAAGCAAGATTTTGCGCTCTGAGTTTGGTCGACAAGCCCGGTTGTTTAATGATGCTCTACAAGTCAACTTACACACCATGCATCCCCCTTGGCTTGCAACAAAGAAGTTACGTGACGCTAGGAAGCCAATGGTGGAAGCTACTTGGAAGACCCTCCTTCGCGTTTTGTTGCAAAGTGTTGGGAAACCGCCTCTTCCTGAACAAAATTCACAGCGCCTTAAGGTGCTCGGAGACCAAGTCTTGCCAAAGGATATAGTGCAGTTACTAGAAAAGGACCAAAATATGGCTTAGCGCCCGACGTGGGAGTGCATGAACTTTCGTCGTTCAACCGGCGAGTTGCAAGTAGGGCACATGGTGAACAGCGTGATCGGTGCCTGTTGGACGGTGTGGACAGTTTACTTAGGTCCATGCAGAGAGGTCCCGGTGTTCGTCAGAAAAATGTGATTCAACGAGCGGTGAATTTTTTCCGGGATAATAATTTGTGCCTATTGCAGTCTGACAAAGAAGACGGATTTGTTGTCTTACACCGCAACATGTTTAATGAGAAGGCAATGCAAGCTATAAACAAAAATTTTCGTGAAGTTGAAGTAAGCCTAACAAAAGCAAAAACTAACGCGATTAAACTGTGCGAACAAATTGCCTGTGAAAAATTGGTCAAGTGTATCCCGAAAAGTGAGCGGGACTCCTTAGCTGTGTTTTTTAGTGCTAAGACTCATAAATGAGATATTCCTTTCAGGTCAGTTGTTAGTGAAAGGGAAACTTGGCAATATAAATTTAGTAGTTTTCTCCTAAGTGCTCTTAAGTTCCTCGAGGTTAAGGATCCGTATTTTACTAAGAATTCTGACCAAGTTGTTCAGTTTCTGAGGGCGTTGACCAAGTGGGGTATGGTTTTTCAGTGGATATAGAAGACTTATTCTATTCTATACCGCACAATGAACTGTATGCAGCTGCTTTAGAATGCATTACTAGTAATGATGAGGCCAGATTTGTAAGTGAAGTAGAAATGACTGCTAGTAATTTTATGTCCTTGTTGGAATTTTACCTGAACAACACGTTTGTGTCTGTCAATGGGCGGTTTTATCTTCAAAAGAAAGGCATCTGTATCGGATCGCGCATAGCACCCATCCTATGTGATATATCACCATAAATAATCACTAAAGTGGGGACGACGCCTTTGTAGCTCAGGTTGAGAGAGCATCGGACCATTCCTGAAAGTCGTGTTTTCGTTTCACAGACGGGCAGGTTGTCTTGGGTCCATTTCAATGCTTTTCACTTCTACTCACACAATACCAAAATAACTTCCCCCATGAATTTCCTAGGTTTCATTGTCTGTTTGCTCATTAAGTTGTTTCTAACAGGGCTACAAGGTATTTCAGTGACTTCATTACTCCATCCAAAACTACACTCAAGTATAGGTCAAGAAAAAAGCGACGTCTGCCCATCAAAGGAGCCCCCCTCCATTCAGTGGTTCCGCTCTGCCAGTGTGACGTCGTGGAAGACTGCTTCCGCGCGTCGCTCTGATTTCTCTCTTGCGCCAGGTGCCGTGATGGTCTGCCGCGCCACGTTTTCTTTTGTTTGTTCAATTTGCGCCCTGTAAGCATTTGCACTTTATAATGAACCAACTAGCCCAAGAAGCAGTTTTATTAAGCTATATTTCTAGTACATCGGGCTCCTTTTCTCTTTTTCCTGGATGTGTTCCTGCCTATACTATCCATGTCAACACTTTGATTTGCAATGCTGCAACTGCGAAGTGCCAAGCCAGGTACCTAGGTTTCTGCATCAGGAAGGGCATCACTCCTCGCGAAGTCGTCGGACTTTTCGGAAATGTTCAGCCGTCTTGGGCACACGCAAAAAGGGTAAGCAAGATTTTGCGCTCTGAGTTTGGTCGACAAGCCCGGTTGTTTAATGATGCTCTACAAGTCAACTTACACACCATGCATCCCCCTTGGCTTGCAACAAAGAAGTTACGTGACGCTAGGAAGCCAATGGTGGAAGCTACTTGGAAGACCCTCCTTCGCGTTTTGTTGCAAAGTGTTGGGAAACCGCCTCTTCCTGAACAAAATTCACAGTGCCTTAAGGTGCTCGGAGACCAAGTCTTGCCAAAGGATATAGTGCAGTTACTAGAAAAAGGACCAAAATATGGCTTAGCGCCCGACGTGGGAGTGCATGAACTTTCGGCGTTCAACCGGCGAGTTGCAAGTAGGGCACATGGTGAACAGCGTGATCGGTGCCTGTTGGACGGTGTAGACAGTTTACTTAGGTCCGTGCAGAGAGGTCCCGGTGTTCGTCAGAAAAATGTGATTCAACGAGCGGTGAATTTTTTCCGGGATAATAATTTGCGCCTATTGCAGTCTGACAAAGAAGGCGGATTTGTTGTCTTACACCGCAACATGTTTAATGAGAAGGCAATGCAAGCTATAAACAAAAATTTTCGTGAAGTGAAAGTAAGCCTAACAAAAGCAAAAACTAACGCGATTAAACTGTGCGAACAAATTGCCTGTGAAAAATTGGTCAAGTGTATCCCGAAAAGTGAGCGGAACTCCTTAGCTGTGTTTTTTAGTGCTAAGACTCATAAATTAGATATTCCTTTCAGGTCAATTGTTAGTGAAAGGGGAACTTGGCAATATCAAGTTAGTAGTTTTCTCCTAAGTGCTCTTAAGTTCCTCGAGGTTAAGGATCCGTATTTTACTAAGAATTCTGACCAAGTTGTTCAGTTTCTGAGGGGCGTTGACCAAGTGGGGTATGGTTTTTCAGTGGATTTAGAAGACTTATTCTATTCTATACCGCACAATGAACTGTATGCAGCTGCTTTAGAATGCATTACTAGTAATGATGAGGCCAGGTTTGTAAGTGAAGTAGAAATGACTGCTAGTAATTTTATGTCCTTGTTGGAATTTTACCTGAACAACACGTTTGTGTCTGTCAATGGGCGGTTTTATCTTCAAAAGAAAGGCATCTGTATCGGATCGCGCATAGCACCCATCCTATGTGATATATTTTTATCTAATATTGACCATGCACTCCAACGCTCGTGTAGTTCATCACTGCCCCGCCACGGTGGTCTAGTGGCTAAGGTACTCGGCAGCTAATCCGAGGGTCGCGGGATCGAATCCCGGCCGCGGCGGCTGCATTTCGATGGAGGCGAAATGTTGAGGCCCGTGTGCTGTGCGATGTCAGTGCACGTTAAAGATCCCCAGGTGGTCGAAATTTCCGGAGCCCTCCACTACGGCGTCTCTCATAATCAGAACTGGTTTTGGGACGTAAAACCCCACAAAACAACAACAGTTCATCACTCATTTTTAAAGTGTTTAGGTACGTAGATGATTTTTTAATTCTTCTTAGACATGGCTGCCCTGTGTCCTTTAAGGAAGCAGTCGACTTAGTTTTAGAGGATTTTAAGAAATGTGGACAAGGTCTGTCTTTTACCTTTGAACTGCCCAATAATCACCTGCTACAGTTTTAGGGGCGATGCTCCTCTTAGTCTAACCTTGTCACGCGTCAGGCGTCAGTCGTCAGGCGTCAGGCGTCAGTCGTCTGGCGTCAGGCGTAACCCGCGTGCTGGGAGGCACGCGCTCGCCCTCGGCGTTCGCCTCGGCGCGTGTCTCTGCTGTCTTGTGAGAGAGAGTCAGAGAGAGAGCGAAAGGCGCGCGTTGGCTATGGAAACGCTCTTTCTTAGAGGAACGCTGTACCAGCTCGCAAAGAAGGAGAACGCGGTCTCACCCGCGAGAGACAACGTTGGCGCAGGCAGCGTCTCCTAGCGAGTTTCTTGATTGAGAAATACCGACTGCTCGCGTTGGAGAAGCGTTCACCGGCAACCCATATATATATATATATATATATATATATAGGCACTGGATCTTGACTTGCAATGAAGTGTCGGTAGGAGATTTCACTTGTGCGTAGTTGAACCATAAGGATTCGTAGCGTGCGCGTTGACTAAATTAATCCGGAACTCGGCACGATCTACGATGAACATCCGGAGCTTCGCTCACTCATCATCATTCACTCCGTGGATATGCATGGATTTTTTTTTTCGAAACGGTGCAGTAAGAGCGTAGTTACATGTACTTTAAGCCAGAGGCCACAGCACTAGTGCTTAGAACAAGATGAGTACAACCTTCGCCTTACTCCTGCTACAAATAGCAGGCTATAAGCTCACTCTCAAGGCCGACCACACCTCCCTTCTTTTCATTGTATATTGGCTGCATAACAATAATATGTGGTGTCTTAAGTCCCAATTCCACGATGTGATTATGACACACTGTAGTGGAGGCTTCAAGAAATTTCGACCACATGTGGTTGTTTAACGCACACTAACATCGCACAATACACGGGCCTCAGTATTACACTTCTATCGAAATGCGGTAGCCGCGGTCGGGCTTCGATCCCGCGTCCTCTGTATGAGCGGCCGAGTGCCATAGCCACCACACATTACCTTAGCAATGCTTTTAGCGCGATATCGAAGTTCGCACCCTATGTGGCCCGATAACTCTGCAAATTGAAGGAAGCAGACAAGACGCAGACGAGACAAAAGACGTATGACATCCCTAAGAAAAAGTACGCGGCTTCCGCAACGTCGCGCAAGGCCATACCACAGCGAAGCTGGAGGGTACTTAACTGAAATAGGTCACTTGATATTGATGTTCCGTTGAATGATTTTGGCGGGAACCTGTTGCCTGTTCACGCAAAATCAACTAACGCAATGTCACGTGACATGTTCCCGCCAAAATCTCGAAACGCAATGCAACGTGGTATTGCATGCTGCCTGAAAAATTAGGGACAGCTTGAGCAGCTTCGCTGCTAAAAAAAAACATTTCACGCTGTGCGAATATTTGGCCGGTACCCTTCACTCAAATCTTGACAAATGGTAGTTGTAGCTACCCCACTTGTCAATCATTCAGCCGCCGTAGTATTTGACCATTCCTATGGTTCACTGAGTGCTACCACTGGAAAACATTTTAAACAAGTCAAAGGCGTGCACGAAGTCCAACAAAACTGAGAATAGTGCGAGTATGATAGATAAAAAGTACAGGTCAAAAATAAGTGGATAACCGAATAGAGAAAGGCAATAGACGAACCCAAACGGAAAGTTAAAAATTATCGTTAGTGGCACAGGTTCAGAGAAGCTCTTTCGACAGTCACACAGTAGAGAGAGAGAGAGAGATGATGGGCGGAAGGCAGGGAGGTTAACCGGAAGGAAGATATCTAGTTTGCTACCCTGCACTGGGGAAGGGGTGAAGGGAGACAGGAAAGGAATAGAAGAAAAGAAGAAAGCGAGAAAGAGAGAGGTCAACTCGCGCACACACACAAGCACGGCATGTGTCAGAGACGGTTCATGAGGCCCGTTGCGCGCAAAAACTTGAGCACAGCATTCGTGGCTTTCCGCTGAGAGACACTATCGTTCCGGCATTCCAATATGGTTTGCTCGGACAGCGGTTGACCAAGGCGTGATAAGTCTGCGGCGAGAGTCTGTCGCTGGGAGCAGTACCCAGGGCAATCACAGAGGACGTGTGCAATCGTTTCCTCGCTGCTGCAGTGAACACAGGCAGCACTGTCTTCCAGTCCAATGCGATAGCCGAAACTTCTCGTGAATGACGTGCCTAGCCACAGGCGGCAAAGTACGGTCGTTTCACAGCGGGTAAGCCCATGCGGAACTCGAAGTTGCAGTGATGGGTCGAGGCGGTGTAGACGGGTATGTAGAAGGCCAGGAGTGTTCCACTGCGCTGTCGTCATATCACGCGCAAGCGAGCGTAGTTTTCTTGCTGCATCCGTTCTTGACAGTGGGATGGCTTGCAGCACTACAATTTCGTGGGCATGTTTCGCAGCATGATCTGCGTGCTCGTTCCCGATTATTCCAGAGTGGCCTGGTAGCCACTGAAACGTGATGTCATGGCCTTTGTCGGTTAATTGGTGATAGAGCTGTCGTGTTTGAAGCACTAATTGGTCTTGCGGCCCGCTACGTAAGACCGATAAAAGGCACTGAAGGGCTGACTTGGAATCTGTAAAGATGGCCCATTTCTGTGGTGGCTCCCCATCGATCACGCAAAGTGCGGTGCGTAGTGCCTCAAGCTCCACGGCAGTCGATGTTGTGCCATGAGACGTCTTGAACAGTACATCTACTGCTTTGGCAGGGAAGGTCACAGCTCCTGCAGATCTGCCTGCTGTTGTTGAGCCATCAGTGTAAACCTGAAGATGATTCCTGTAGTCCTTATGTAGCATTAGCAAAGACAGCTGCTTTAAGGCCGGCGGTGAGAGTTCCGCTTTCGTCCGAATCCCTGGCACTGTCAGCCGGACCTTTGGACGGGCCAAACACCAAGGAGGCGTCGGAAGTCTCTCAGCAGGAGTATAATTTTTTGGGAGGCACTCGCGGTATGCCGATAGCCTCTTACAAAAAGAGGCACCGGGTCGGTCTTCTGGAAGCGAGGCGAGGTGGTGGGCAGGAGCACGAGCAAGGTGTCGAATGTGTGTCCGAAGCACCTCCAAAGTGATGTGAGTGGTGGCACGAAGGTCTTTGGCAATCGCTATAGTTTCCGCTGTTGAGGTGCAGCGTGGCAATCCGAGGCAGATTTTGAGTGCCTGGCCCTGCGCGCTCTCGAGTGTGTGTAGGTTACTTTTACAGGTATCAGTCAGCACCGGTAAGCTGTATCTCAAGTACCCGATAAAGAGTGTCCGGTATAGGTGTAACATGGCGTTCACTGACGTACCCCACGTTTTCCCTCCGAGGAAGTGGAAAACTTGTGAGATGGCCGTTAGGCGCTTCTTGAGACCGGCCACATGGGGACCCCAGCAGAGGTCCCGATCGATGGTTACTCCCAGGAACCTGTGCGTCCTAGCGTAACAAATATTTTGTCCCTTAATAGATATGGCATATGCTGTCACTGGCTTTCGCGTGAAAGCGACCAGCGCCGATTTTGCAGGCGAAATTTCAAGACCTTGTTCATTGAGGTATGTCGATATCGAAGTCGCGGCTTTTTGGAGCCTCGCACGTATCTGAGGACGTGTTACGCCTGACGTCCAAACACAGATGTCGTCAGCATAAATCGATATCAGTACACAACCTGGTATGCGTTCCACGAGACCAATCATAACCAAATTGAATAATGTGGGACTCAAGACGCCCCCTTGAGGAACTCCACGGTGTGTGTAGTGCAGAGATGTCGGCCCATCGTCGGTTTGCACAAAGAAGGATCTCATATGTAGGTAGGCACGAATCCAGCGGTACGCTCGGCCACCAAGACCAACGGACTCAAGGGCGTCGAGTATGGCCTCGTGACAAACGTTGTCGTAAGCTCCTTTTATGTTTAAAAATAGTGCCGCGGTTAATCGCCTGCTCAATTTCTGGTGCTGGACGTACGTTACGAGGTCAACAACGTTGTCGATAGAGCAACGAACGCGTCGAAAACCGGCCATGACACTTGGATAGATCTCGTAGCGCTCTAGGAACCACTCCAGCCTGGCGAGGATCATGCGCTCCATCAGCTTCCCTACACAGCTAGCTAGTGCTATTGGGCGGTATGACGAGAGCTCTAAAGGTGATTTTCCAGGTTTTAGGAGCGGAACCAATCGGCTCGTTTTCCATTCTTGAGGGACATGTCCGTCTCGCCATGAGTCGTTGAATGTTTCCAACAAGGCTTCCGCGCCTGCTCACCCAGGTTGCATAAGATCCTGTAGGAGATGCCATCTGGGCCAGGTGATGACGAACGATTGCACAACACAAGGGCCGCATCCAGCTCCTCAGTTGTAAAGGGCAGGTCCATGCGTGAGTCCAGTGACTGTGGAGTGTTCTGTGTAGCAGGTACTCCTGTGCAAGCTGCGTTGCCGACAATCTTCATACAACAATCTTCGGCTACCTCGATATCCGTCGACCTTGGTAAAGCGCTAAAGCTTTGAACGGAAACCGCTGCTCAGGAAGCGTACGCAGACCTCGCACTGTTCTCCATATTTGCGATAAAGGTTTCCGGGGGTCCAGAGACTCACAGAACCTTACCCACCGTTGAGACTCAAGTTTATCTATGCGATGCTGTATCTCTTTGTATGCGCCTTGCTGTCCTTAGATCGTGTACGCGGCTTCCGCAAGGTCGCGCAAGGCCATACCACAGCGAAGCTGGAGGGTACTTAACTGAAATAGGTCACTTGATATTGATGTTCCGTTGAATGATTTTGGCGGGAACCTGTTGCCTGTTCACGCAAAATCAACTAACGCAATGTCACGTGACATGTTCCCGCCAAAATCTCGAAACGCAATGCAACGTGGTATTGCATGCTGCCTGACAAATTAGGGACAGCTTGAGCAGCTTCGCTGCTAAAAAAAACATTTCACGCTGTGCGAATATTTGGCCGGTACCCTTCACTCAAATCTTGACAAATGGTAGTTGTAGCTACCCCACTTGTCAATCATTCAGCCGCCGTAGTATTTGACCATTCCTATGGTTCACTGAGTGCTACCACTGGAAAACATTTTAAACAAGTCAAAGGCGTGCACGAAGTCCAACAAAACTGAGAATAGTGCGAGTATGATAGATAAAAACTACAGGTCAAAAATAAGTGGATAACCGAATAGAGAAAGGCAATAGACGAACCCAAACGGAAAGTTAAAAATTATCGTTAGTGGCACAGGTTCAGAGAAGCTCTTTCGACAGTCACACAGTAATTCAACATTGCAGTGCCGAGGTGGTATACCTCAACCGTTCCGCAACACTCAAGTTAGAACAGATTACAGTGCACTATAGCAGGATATTCTAGAACACTCTACCACGCCCATTATTTTATTAATCAAAACAGCTCAGTATTCTCCGGAAGACCGAACAGAGTCAGAACCTAGCGGGGAACCGACGAAACTCCGAAGCGTTGATTGCCATTGGCGTGTCTGCCAGCAACAGCGTGTTCACACGGTCGCATACGTTCCTTGTCCTAATGCTCGAATAAATGATCCCATGTTATCTATATAAGGAGGGGCAGTTCATGATTTTGTGCTGTAGGATTTGGTCTTATTACTGAATGCAGTAGTCGAGGGCGTGCTATGCCATCGTAGCTCCACCGGTTCAGAATAATTTTTTCAATTTAGCTGGTGCTTTGTCTTTCAAGCATACGACGAAAGCACTTGGCGGATTGTTCTGACAAAATTAAGCGAAAAGCATCGATGTGTAAGTATGGTGCCGCAGCGACTTCATCTCGCGACATGTGATATTTTTTACATTTTTGTGATAACGCAAACGAGCTGATGCGGATGTCTGCAAGCGGTAGACAGAAATAATATTTGGGTGCACCCACTTATGTCACCTAGTGCGTGTCCACACAATTGAACAATGTCGGGACTGTGATTTGTCGCCTCGCATGCACTTCACAAGGAAAAGTTTGGGCGTGTTCGTACTTATTCCCATTGTGCAAAGCTTGGCTCAAGAAATGAACAATAGGTCAGAAGTGCTAAACGAAGGAGGGCTAAAAAGGATGAAGCAGTGTACTGCACGAAGGTCATGCATGACGTGGCAGCCATAAAAGTAAATTGCGGGCGTGTTAACATGAAAGTGTTTTGTGCCGGGCTCCAGCACAACCCAACCACGTCATTTCCGTAATGGAAGTTACGCAGTAAAATATACATGCAAGAATAACAAAAAACACGCAGAAAAATTTTCGCTGATGCGCTGATAATCGAACTCGTAGCACCCTGCTCCACGACGAATCGTGACCGGTGTTCTACCACTAAGCTCTCGGCTTTTTTTGTGTATTACCTTGAAAACCAGTGTGCTATCGGCGCACATGTTCGAGGCTGTGCGAAAGCCTCCTGTATTTTTTTCATGTCCCGCTTCTGTAGCTCTTCATTAATGCTCTCATCTGGGTCCGCTCGCGCGCATCGAGATGCACTTTCCCTGGAATGGTGCAGCCATCCAGCAGGGGCGAGATGATGCACTGTAGCTCGTCTCTCCTGGATGTGTAGCGCTGTTCCAGGCCCATTCCAAAGCGTGCCTCGATGCGTCCGCGCGAAGCCAGACGAATGCATTGAGGACTAGGGAAAAATACGAGGTAAGAAACAACATAAGCCGCGTTCATACAGTTTCGGGCATGTGCGCCGATAGCGCAGTGGCAGAGCACCGGCCACCTTTCATCGTGGATGGCGTTTCCCTGCCAACTATATTCTTAGAGCATGATGACAGCAAGGAAACTGCTTTGTTAAGCTCCCAAGTACGGCAACGACATTGACGGGTCACTGCGGCGCAACTGAACATGACTCGTGCGTTTGTCACAACTCATTTAATGCCGACTGTTATTACGTAAACTGCTTCACTTAACACACCGGGCTGGTCGCGGTCATAAGTGTTGTGGAGGTGATGCGTGAATGTGGCTTTATTCTCGCCAGAAGGGGCCGTACCAGTGAAACACCGATAGCAGTGGGCAAGTTCACCTCGATGTAGCATATTCAATTGCTTCTCTGAAGACATTTCGCTTTCGTGTTGCATCGATTCCTCTGACAGAGGGATCAACCACATTTTTTAGAACTTGAAGTTCAGCGTGGCTTTATCAGGATGACGCACTGTACCAGACATTTCTTGCCCTAGAATGGGTGTTTTTGGCATTAAAATAATTGAAATAGCTTCGCATCCCGGTCACGCAACTATTCGCGCAGCGAAAGCGATGTGCTTGCCTATTAAGGTTTTCATCTAATTATGCTTGAACCAAACATTATCATTAACGCGTTTTTAAAATCACGCAGTTTGACTAAACGTAAACAAATAACTGCATTTTATTTTATGGATAGCAAAAAAAGTGGATATATACCCGTGCAAGTGTTCTTTCCAGTAGGCTCCAGAGACTACTACTTTATGTCATTCCTGGATACTCCTTTTCCCCTAGAACCAATAGTGAACGTTATAAGAAGTCCGTACTATAATATTTCAGCCAAGGAACAGCAGTGGAAGCATTGCTGGCAGGAAACACAAGTATGGCAAAAAAGAACAAAGCGAAACACCGAGGAAATCCGTTGATAAGGTCGGGTGGTGACAGTGATCCGTTCAATGGCAAACTTCCCTTCTTTCCTACGTAACAGGAAAGTTCTGCTTGTGTTGTGCCCCAACGTGACACCGGAGGACGCTCATAATGGAAGCTGACGATGGTCAACGGTTTTATTTAGCCAAAAATTCACTCAAACTGGTCAAAGCTGAGCCCCGTTGTGTGTGTGTACATTTCAATGCGCGCCGCCGACCGCTTCTCCAGGCTATCCCGGGAATGGCGCAGCCTTCTATACGTCGATCTCGCTGTGAATAGCCAATATTTTGATATTTGAGAAAAGTTTTAAACATAGTTGGAAACGACACATTAATTTATTTTTAAGTTAAAAGCGATCGCACTTCTAAATTTTGTTTCATCAAACAGTTTCAGCACAGGAGTGAGTTACCAAATTCATATGTTCAACTCAGAAATATGCTCGAGCGTACTGTGTATTTTTAATTCTTTATTCCTTAGAGTAACTCCAGCTATTACGGGCGCGCCGCAGCAGGAAATGAGGCGGGCAGTCAAGGATACAAGAGCAGAAAGTGAGACAATGTTGACTGCAAACATAAAAGTCACACGGTCGTGTGGTGGATAAGAAGATGGACAAAAACATTCCTGTGCATACTCGGGAGTGGCAGTGCCACCGTTAAGTCTGTAGTATGTGCAGGTGCTAACAAGAGATCTTTATAAACGGGCATCTCTAGCACAGTCCCACCCATTTGCCATACAAATAGGTGGTGCTACCATTTCTGAGCTGAGCATGTGCCGATGTGCTGTACGTTTGCCTTCTTTTCTGCCCATTGGCGCCTGTGTGTTGGTATTTGGTATATGACATTCCACTCCTCCCCTCCCCCCCAAAAAAGTTTACGAATTACTTCACATTCACTTGCTGTTGCTTATGGGCGTGAATATTCTCTCATGAATATGATTGTTTTGACGTTGTAAATTTCTTTCTTCTACGGCCCAGGGCCTTGCTCCCTCCACCCTTCAATGTATAAATAAACTACGACTCCAACTCTCACAGGCACCAAAAACTTAGCAGGAATAGTTTGCAAGTCATCTTGAAACACACAATAACAGAACCTGCTTGCCAGCACTCGCTTGCAAGCAGAAAATAAAAAGGCAAGACCTCATTTTTGATATTGTGCTACTTGTCTTAATGATTGTTCTCCAAAGATGAGTAATTTATGTATGGCCTCTTTATTAGCATAAATGTTCATGGCCATCATACTGAAAGAAAGCTTGATTCGAATGGCCTCGATGGCCTCGAATGACCTTGAGAAAATGTTGATGCTGTGTCTTCAAGCACCGAAAGTCTCGCTTACTTTCTGTAAGGAAGCTGGCTTGCCTCGAGGCTGTCACCCTGTGCGTTTACCAAAGGAAGTGAATGCGCATGTCGGCCTCTTATTATTGTGCTCGCCTGTTCCAGACATTAACCTCATCAAATTGATTTCTGTGCCATGAGGTCCAAAAATGACGATTTGATTATGAGAGACGCTGTATCGCAGGGCTGCCGAAATTTTGACCACGTGGGGTTCTTTAACGTGCCAGCACACGGGCCTGAGCACTTCGCCTACATCGAAATGCAGCTGCCGCGGCCGGTATCCGATCCCGTGACCTTCTGATGAAAAGCCGAGTGGCATTTGCTACTACACCACAGTGGTGGCACCTGAGCGTCATCTGTATACGAATCGGTACATGATAAAAAATTCACAGCATATCGACGAGGTGAATGATGGTGAGGTGGGCGGAGCTCCGGAGGTTATGGGTGATACCGTTAATCTTCCGAGAAGTTCGCCCGATAAAATCATCATGCAAACACGTGAGCGCGGTGCCTGGCGGTGGGATCCGCCAGGCGCCGCGCTCGCTTCGCCGCCGCTTCTCGGGCTCGCACCGCGGGATCCTGGCGACGAGCACGAGCCGCCGCGGCCCTCCGCGCCCGCCGCTCCGCTTCGTCCATGCCCCACCAACGATCCGACACGTACGGCGACGATCCAGGAGACTAAGAGAGGCACTCGTTCCCCGCGCACCCAGGCACAGCCCGCGCAAGCAGCCAATCGGAGAGTAGCGGCACTTCTACCGCCATCTAGTGGCGATTCACACGAGCGCACTATTGCACACACTTTATTGGACCAACGCCATCTAGGAAATGAGACGAGAAATGGTGATGACGACACAGATTGTGTACAGCGCCATCTAGAATATCATCACTCAACTGCAGTTTGTATGTACTTCTGAGACAGCGTCATCTATTATAGTGTTCGGGAGATACTGCCGGTTACGCCTTACGCCGGACGCGTGACAAGGTTAGACAAAGAGGAGCTTCGCCCCTAAAAACGACTACCAACTCTCTCACTGCTCGGAAGTCGCAGTGTTATCATTTCTTAGAATCAGTTTTCTTGAACTTGACAGCACTTTGGCTATAGGAGGAACGAGGAGTAGCCTCCAGGCTCCAATTTGTTTCCTGCGCACATTCCGACACTCTTCGTTCCGCCACAATACACGGCGTTTGTTAAAGAATCCACTTGTTTGAGGATACACTCAGAGGCGGCATCAATTACGAAAGTCTGAAGATACTCAACAGTGCAACCAATTAGTAATGAACATATATCCGCCTATGAGATGTTAGCAGTAAGACATCGAAATTTCTCCCGATGAGAAGTTTCAACCTTCCTCGGCGAGTATGTAGTGAAAATCCATTTTTCTTTTTTTTTGCTGTTCTCAGCAGTGTCGGGAACTGCCGTTCCCATAGGGGTTTTTGATAACGTTCCAATGAAGCTCTAACAATACATAAGGGTAAAAGATACTTAGGTCGCTACAAGAATACCTTTTGTTTGCGTGGCTATAAAATTCGCAATTTCGCCAAACGGGCGAAGCAAAGGATGGGATAGTAACCCAAAAATTATCCTATGAGTAAGACTAGCAGCTTCAGGGGTGATGTGGTCCCACTTTGTGCAGTCTAACGGCGGGATCTTATCAGGCGTTGAGCAGCAGTGTTCCTAACGGACAGTTCGATCGACGCAGTGCTACGCAGTAGGAAAACCATCGGTTATTTAGGCGTACGACGCGGCGAGAGGTGCGACAGTGGCAGCCGGATCAAAGATTCTGGCATGTTGCAGCTTGAAGCGCCCCGTAGCTCCGCCACGGTGCTCTAGTGGCCGTAGCACTCGGCTCCTGATCGGAAGTTAGCAGAATCGAATCCTGGCCGGGGCGGCTGCACTTCGATGGAGGCGAAATGTTGAGGCCAATGTACTGTGCGATGTCAGTGCATGTTAAAGAGCCCCACGTGGTCGAAATTTCCGGAGCACTCCACTGCGGAGTCTCAAATTCACATCGTTATTTTGCGACGTGAAACCGCTGGAATCAACAAGCACCGCGTATAAGTACCTCTCCGCTTTGTCTCTAACAAGAGCCGTGTCTGTGGCCAACTTGTCCAAAGCACGCGTTCGGGCATCGACAGGTCAGGCAATGCTTGTAGCCTTTGTAGCCATGTGTATCCTTTGTAGCCATGCAGCCATGTAGCCACGTGTATCCTTTGTAGCCATGCAATCTAGTCAGTTTTTCAGCTATATACGCAGCGCAATTGATGTAAAAATGAGGCCTCTATTGTGCTGTTGGCTACAATTTGTCAAAGTGTATCCTTTGACAGCATTAGCGTTTCCACAGCTCCCTTGTGAGGGGACTAGGGAGAATACCATTAACAAACAAGTACAAAAACTATCAAGTTACCTTTGGCCTCGAAGGAAAGTTGCCGCTTGTCACTGAAGTACTGGATCCCAAGAGTTGCCTCACGGAAAACTGAACAGCATTGGTCACTTTCATAGTTCTAAGGTGCCCTAGGTTGATGTGTACGGCAGAAGGCTACGAGCAGTCTTGAAATAATTTTCGGAGTCATGATCTATGACTGCTGGGCATCACTGATGTAGTTTCTGCGGTAAAATTCACTGCAATGTTTCCTAGGTAAAAGAACGTTGCTAGAAGGAGCTGAGCCCTAAGGTTCTTACGAACATACGAATAAAGCCCCCTGCCTTCGACGCGAAAATGTGGGATACCTTCAACTGTTCCCAAATACATGGTGGCTGACAAGACCAGCAAACGCCATACCACCCATTTAGCTGATCCCGTAACACACTGGCTACTAAGCGATATGCTGTGAAGCCACCGGCAGTTCACTTGATACGGTGCGACCAATCAGTCTCGCTACTACGTTGCAGAGAAGAGCACGCGTGGTCCCTCTGCAGCGGGTCCCATGTCTCACAGCTGCGTCGACAAGTGGGTGGGGCGGCCGCGCTTCGCGCTTCCTGTCGAAGACCATGAGCAACGGTGCCAAGAAGACATTCGGGAACGGGCTCACTGTCGACGTGCATTCAGGCGAAATAAAATTCAGACAGAATGCACATCCCGTTGACCTCAGAAAGGTAACGACAAGAAAACAACTATGTGACGGTAATGTGAAGTGTCAAGACATGGTAAAAAAGATAAATTTAAAGGTGAACGACCAGTCAGGTGCCCACACGGACACGCTTCGCTTTCCCACAACTAAGCATGTGTGAAAAGGTAGGTGACTTTTTGGAAATATCCATTCACATATGTCCCGAATGCGAGGCTGAGCTGCTGTCTAGTAGCAACTGCAAGTGAGGTGAACTCAGTTGCTGTGGAGGCGTTGCTGCGTGTCGCAAAGCAAAGAAGTCACTCATTACGAATTGTGTGCATTTATTATGGAGCTACAGAAACTTTTCAAAAATATATCGGTAATGTGGGAATAACAAATTTCGATGCCAAGAGTTGTTTTACGCTGTACAGGAGCTATAGTCAGTGTCTGCTCGAGCTTGAAGCTGCCTTCGGTTCTCTAGGGAGGCGTAGCTGGCGTGTTACTTGATAATAACGGAATCAGATGAAGCGCAACGGCGACTGAAGCACGCAAGAACAAATAAAAGAGGCCCGAACACAACTTTCAAGCAAAATATTTGAATTCCGTGTGCAGGTTGTAGTTATACGCATCCATGAACACGTGCAACGCTATATCTGTCCTCCTCAACTATATGAAAAGCTCGCAAGAAAGCAGTTTTCAAAAGTAGAACAAAAGGAATGCACTGCAGATATATAGGGTACCATACCATCAGGCACCAAGATTTAAAAAAAAGCCAAGGGCTCCAGAACAATTGGCACAATTACGCATTGGGATTAGTTGATTGATTGATTTGTGGGGTTTAACGTCCCAAAACCAGTTCTGATTATGAGAGACGCCGTAGTGGAGGGCTCCGGAAATTTCGACCACCTGGGGTTCTTTAACGTTCACTGACATCGCACAGCACACGGGCCTCAACATTTCGCCTCCATCGAAATGCAGCCGGCGCGGCCGGGATTCGATCCCGCGACCTTCGGATCTGTAGCCGAGTGCCATAACCACTAGACCACCGTGGCGGGGCGCATTGGGATTAGTTGAACACACTTACAACCAGTAATTCATCCATCACTGCATGTCATTTATTGCGTACAATTAGGGAACACTTAATATCGCTTTAATTTGTAAAGTGGTAATTATAAAATCTGAGGCTGCTTCAGAGAAATGGAATGAAGTATTTTTCTCGTCCTAAAACTTTTTGGTTGTCCTTTTTTAAGAAAATACAATAGACCTCGAAATACGTGAGCTACGAAATATACGCGCGCTCTCGTGCCGCTATTCATGCGTCTTCAAAGGATGCTTGCTAGATGGCAGGTGAGCGATCGCCTCACAAATGCACTGATCCCGGATTGCGACCCTGGGACAGGACGAATTCTTTGTTAAGAAAGAACCGTTCACTTTGTTAAATCGGTAGATGCTAAGTTTACTTTTCATGATCGTTCTCCACCTTGCGGAGTTCCGCAGAACTCATGTGTGATTTTCGTGTCCATGTGCTTCGAGTTGCCGGTCAGTTTGCCGTCGCTGTGACAGCTGCTGGACCCATGGTTAGCTCAAATGGTAGCCTGACCGCCCCGAACAGGCGTTGGCCCCGGGTTCCAACCCCGGACCTGGACGAACTTCTCGTGAACAAAGCACCTTTCATTTCTGAGGAATCTTTATGGATTTTCTTGCAGCTTTCTGCTCAAGGTGGGTGGATGATAACTGTTGTTACTCCGAGTTGTGTTATAGTTGTTACTCCGAGTTGAGAAGTAGTGTCGACGCGCTACGGACAGTATCACACGCCCATGATTACCGTCCTCCTTAAGACTATGTATGTTGGGAAGCATCCGGAAGCAAATAAAAATGGCGTGCTCCCGTGTATGTCAGAATAGCACAGCGACAGCATGGTGTGGTCATGCCTCTTTGTATTTCGAAAAAGAGTTTATTAAAAACACTACATTACGAATTGCTTCTGGCATTTGCGAATACCACCTCCTATCGGAAAAGTAATTATATTAATACGGCACCGCATCGTAACTCGCAGTGCTGGTATATCCGTCCTTGTTTCTTACGTATACAGTACTCACGGGTTGAAACAGGACGCTGGGAGCGCCTGGTTGCCGGTGCAATGAGCGTCGTGCGTGTGTGCTCATAGAACCAAGGTGTCGAATTGTGGTATTGCGCGAGCAGGAGTACATCTGCGGAGCAGCATGCACTGTTTGTTCCGGTCGCCGCGGGATTGTATTGCGCCACACCGCCAGCGTGTCGTTGCAAAGCTAGCGCGCCTTCGCATGCCGACCGAATTGGCTCTTCAAGAAGAATAGAAGAACGAAATTTCGCAACGCAGAATGGCCGCAGCACTCAATGGAAAGGGCGAAAGCACATAATACGCAGACTTCGCCTGGAACGGTTACAGGCGTGCGCCTGCTCCTCTTTGTTTAGTTTATTTCTCTTTTTTTTATCTTCACGAAACGCATGAAAAATCTAAGAGCGCACGTAAGGCCAAATATCATAGATGAATTCTCTCTCTTACTTGCACGGTATACGTGCCGCATAGCCAATGCTCGTGCCCCGAGTGCACCACCACGCCCCTTCGGGTGGCATGCGAAGGTGCACATGCATATGTGCGCGAGCCTTGCGTCGCCACGCTGGCAGTGTGAACTGTACGCCTGCTCGTTGGCAACCGCAAGAAGCAATTCTGATTCGTAGGTGCTCTCACCCTGGCGCTATGCCACAATGCAACACGTTGGTTCCAGTGGGGCGTTTACTCCAGGATACATGCCTGCGGCTAAGCGAGTGCTTCCTCCGTGGTGTCTGAGCCTCCCGCAAGTACGCCTCACAGTTCCTGGGGTACAGAAGACAGATCTACCAGTATCTGCGCTAAAGCAACTTAGCTTACTTTTATTTATTTATTATTTATTGTACCCTCAAGGCCCGAGGGCATTACAGAGGGGAGTTGTAAACAAGAAATAGTACAAAAATTGGGTAGTAATATAACCACAAGAAAATATTACAGTAACGCAATAAAACAACAGACTAGAAATAGCAGTACATACAATGTATTAATGAAATGCTTTGCTAGTACTAACATGAGCAAACAAGGTAACATGATATAAATTCCTGCTTATACAATGTTGGATAATTAGTTATTAATTATTCAACAGCCATAACGATAAAAATAAGATGTATTGCCACGTTAAAAATGTTAGCTACAGCCTTACGAAAATGTTGTCATTGATGGCGACTATGTCATTGGGAAGGTGGTTCCACTGCCGAGATATTCTGGGGAAAAAAGAATGGCTGAACGTTTTAGTATTACATGATTGAATTCTGACTTTGAAGCGATGGTCGATACGTTGCGATAAATAACGCGGGTGAGAAATGAAGTTATTTTGAAGAAAAGGGTGGTGGTATAACTTATGAAACAAAGTTAAGCGCACCTGTTGTAGGAACGATGCGGTAACCACGTACACGTATACACCGATGGATCAACTACGTCCTCTAGTTCTGGCGGAGCGGTGGTCGTACCAACGGGATAACGCTTCGACTGAAGACGTCTCATGTCGCGACGTCCACGGCGGCAGAACTCGCGGCTCTACGTCGTGCACTAGAATTCATCTGTACTGAGAGGCCGAGAAAATGGGCTGTGTTTTCGGACTCGAAGGCGGCGTTGCAGTGCATACGGTCAGCTCTTAAGCGCGGTTGCCACGAGCAGCTGACGTACTATGTAATCGTGCTTCACCACCACCTCAGAAAAAATGGCCACGAGATTGATTTTCAGTGGGTGCCCAGTCACTGCGGAATCAGCGGCAACGATTCCGCAGATGGCGCAGCTCGCACTTCACATCAAGAAGCGAACATTGTTTCAATTCCGCTCTCAAGTAGAGATACTGCAATGCAGCTTCGACACCTGGCACGCCATCTCTCACTGGTTGAGTGGAACTCACCAAACATCAGACGAACGCGACTGTACCAGCTAAACCCTTTCCTACATCTCCGCCCTCCATCAGGACTTCATCGACATGAGGCCTCGCTTCTTTGTCGACTTTGGCTGGGAGTTGCCTTCACAAAGGCATACTCCGCATTATTTAGAGCGATCGACAGTGCAACATGCGAGATGTGCGACACTGACGAAACCCTGGACCATTTGTTGTACCACTGTCCACGATTCGTCGCGGAAGGGAAAACACTTGCTCAGACGCTACGCCAAATTAACGATCGGCCACTTTCCGTACAGGTGCCGCTCGAACACTGCCCTCATCGCTCGTCGGCCCACAAGGCACGAAAAGCACTTTTGCGCGTTTTGAAGATGACTGGTTTGCGCGAACGCTTTTGGCAGTTGGACTTGTCCTACAACGTCTTTTTCATTATTCCCCTTCTTTGTCTTTCTCCCATCTTTCTGTTCCCCCTTCCCATTCTCCCAGTGTAGGGTAGCCAACCGGACGCCTTTCTGGTTAACCTCCCTGCCTTTCTGTTTTCCCCTTCCTTCCTTCCTTGGTTCCATGAGTACCCACTAGCGGCCCTGCACGTAGTGGTGGGCACGCGCTCTCAGTGTCTGCTTTCAAGCCGTGAGTACTGTAATATGAATACGTCTACCATTACAGTTATGAAAATGGGCTCCCAGAATTCGAATTATGAGTCGTCCTATCTCAAGGCCATTCGGTGCTGGACAGCAGCTAATGAAGGTGCTTGTAGAGGCTTTTCTAGTACAGTACGCCAATCAAGCGCACGTGTTATACCGAACTCATTTGCAAGAGCATTTGCAGTTCTTCTTAAGTCTATAATATCTTGGCCCGCCATTGCGTCTTCTTGAACCGCACGCGGAAACCTTTTTGGACCATATGGTCGTCCCATCAACTCCCGGACGAAGGAAGGTTCATGCTCCTTGTAGGTGTTCATGTCATACGTGGCAGCCGGAAACCCTGGCTTAAACTTGATTGTGTCGGCCCTGTTGATGCTTTGGGACATACTAGCCTGGCCGATACTGTAAGAAACACCAAGTTGACCGGAGTTTCTGACTTCGGCTGGTGTGTGCATGGACTCTCCAGTATTGGTGTCTGTAAAGATAACATTTTTTTTGCATTAACGAAAACGCTCATTATGTATGAGCAGAATTGCTCAAGGGCGAAATGTGACCAAAGCACGCCAAGCTGATCATTATGAGTAATCAGGCTAGCAATAAAATACGAAAGGTAGTACAAGGCTCTGTAGGAGTCTAACGACATTCGTTTTTAAGTTGAACGCGTTAAAATAATGACAACGGCCTCTGAGGTGCGCTGACTTTCCATTACGTTGTAACGCGCCGTGCATAGGATGAAACGAAGAGGAGGATGACGGATATTTTGCATTCGAGTGCAGAACAAGAACCAATGCTCCTCCGCCTTTCTGAACTTTTGTACAACATCTGTAACTAAGCACACCTCATCCCTAGTATTTATGTAGCGAAGGATGGGGTATCGTTCCCCGTTCCTTCACGATAAAGCTGATGTAGGTGACGCTTGTTTAGATGAAAGTGATGGTAGAAACTCCAGGTCGACAGAGGAGCACTGGTCTTTTTCTTTGTCCCAAACCGAAAGGTCGATAGTCCTTTTCTTTCTCCTTTCGCCCCTGTCATAGCGTGTTACAATATGTTAAAGTGAGGTTTTACTCTATCATGGCTTTGTTGCTAGTATAAAAACTCTCCTAACAAAGCCTTTCAGCGCAGTGACCTGTAGGCACGTGCTGTATGAAATGCCACTAGCAGCCATTGGTGAGCGGAGGTGCTTCTAGTGTCTGCCGTTTATGACTTGCAATCAAGCATAAAGCCAAAATCAGAAGGACGCTTTTCTAAAGTAAGCATCTGTGCCAAGTAACATTGCTTGGTGGATAGAGACCCGCCGCCTGCAAAGTTCGTAAAATTGTTTTTCCTATCACTTTCACCTTCCCTACATTTCAGCAGAACATGAAGATCGTCAATATCTCACACAACAGGTTGGAAGTTCAGTGCAGGTCAATGTGTAAAAGAGGGTGAGATTGTGTGCCCTATTAAAAATAAAATGCATAGAGCTTTTTTAGTTTGCTTGCTATCGGTTCCGAATTCCTATACATGGTTCCATTAGGCAGAGCTCAGTTATAAGGTTCGACGTCTCCAATCGTCCTCAATATCTTCTTGCTCTTTCTGCAAATGGGGCTTAGATTATTGCTGTACACGCTGTAATTTCATGCTGAATGTGTTTCCTTCGTGGAGCGGACAATTAGTGTAAACACCCAGCACCTTTTAAGTGGGTACAGGCACTAGTGCTTTAAAGCCGAACAAAAATATATGCGGATATAACTTTAGAAGGGAGCGGTATTTGTAGTACCTCAAGTGCGAATGCACACGATCTGGAGCGTCAGCTCTAGGCTGACGTCATAAGCCGGACGGCCAGCGACAGAACGACACAAAACGCCGTTGCCCGCGCTTCGAATTGGCCGAGTCGCGCCAGTTGTATGCCCTAGCTCCTCGTCAGTTCGAATTACGAAGCTCTTTATGACAGTCTATCGCGCCAGAAATATCATTTATAGCGTGCGATGTAGAATCTGTCGATTGCGTGTCTTTGTTTTTAGCCGGGATCTGGTGAAGTAGTGTTGCAGCGAGCGTCTGTGGTAACAAGAATTCGCAGGTTCGCCATTCAGGCGAAGCAGTTATCGCGAGAGCAACGCACTATACGCAGTAATGAGAGGTAAGTTTTTAGGAGTGAAACTAGTTAAACCAGCCAAAGCATGCCATATATCGAAATATGTATCCTGTTACAAAATATGACCTTGAAATGACCTTGCCTAGCAACCAAGCGATGCTACATCTACCAGCATAACCTTGTATGGCCTCGACATTGTGTTCACGTCATATGACGTCACAACAACACGTGACCGGAAGAATATCAAGATGAAGCCGACGAAGTTAAAGAAGAATAATCTGAACAAAATGATGATGAGGTTAATGACAATGACTGTGGGGATGAAGGAGATGATGATCACGACAATCAGTGATGATGAATAAGATGGCGATTATGCAAATGAAGATGATGATTTTGCAGATGATAATAAAAATTATGATAATGATGATGGTGGGACAGCTTACTGTCATCTGGCCTTTGGCTTTGTCGGCTTTGTCCTTTCGAAGCGCTGTATTCTGTCTAGTGCTGACGTGTAGCGTGCCTCATGCGCAGCTTCATATAGTGCGTGCTTGTGGACGCACATGCGAGTGCGCGTTTCCTTCAGCTCGACTAACGCTTGGCGAAGGCCAAGGAAACGTGACACGCGTGGAACGATCATCAGTGGGCGCTGCTATCTCGAAGAGACGCCGTCGCCGACCGACACGACCGAGCGCTTCGTTTAGAGGAGGAGGATGTACTGCCGAGAGCTAGGCGGCCATAACGCTGTGCCATCTTGTGAATGGACTCGAAATCACCCGCATTCGAAGAAGGCAGCGGAGAGAGCACTACCATGTTGCCAACTCCAAATGGCATGTGTAAAGTGGGTTCCTCCGCTTGCCTGGTCGGGAATGATGAGCGAGAGGTCGTGGCTTCGTCGCTCAGGCACTTCGTGAAGATTTTCTTTAAAATTGTTTTTATTTAGGATCTGTTTTATATATACATACTCATGTGTGTACGGAGGATGACGAGGAAAATTTGCTTCGAGTGGCAGGGTAATTGCTATCTCTATAAAAAGAATGCGGCAACTTTCAGCACGGGCGGTACGAAGCTGCCAATTTTTTCACATCGCAGTTAACCTTCGGAGCAAACTTCGTTCTCCCCAGAGCCCGGCCCAAAACGAGCCACTTTATCGCCAGGTGCCTTCCGGCAGCAGTTTTTTTCTCTAACAGGTGGACTCTGTTGCACCAAATCTGAGTTGGGTTGAGGTGCACCGAGACACCGTAGAAGATTTCTTGGAGCCAGTATTTGGGATGAGTACTCCTCTGCCTACTTGAAAAACTGGTGGGTTTCCTTCGTCGATAGTGGGAATCAACCAGGTACTTCCCGTGTTGGAAGTTCATATTCTACTACCTTTCCACTGTAGCAGTTGAGTCTATGGCGTTGTCAGTTAACGTTGTACAATAAAGAGCACGTTACGAAATGAAACTTTAACTAAGATTCGCGTATACGAAAACAACCGACCATCTTCATGAGCCAGTGCAGCTTGAAGTGTTTTAAAGGTTGACGTCGATCCAAGGGAGAATACCACACAAAGAAGGAACACAGCTCCAGTCATTGTGAAAGGCTCTTGGAGCTCCTTAATCAGACGTTTCCTTGGACGTGCTTTCAACTGAAAATAGGAAAATCAATACACACGAAACCCAGAGTGATTTTGCAGCAATCTCGTATAGTCTCGTTCACTTACTTTCATAGAGGGCAAAGCTATATACAGGTCGCTAAATGAACAAAAGCTCACGTTAGACTTTCGAAGTGTTTGAGGGACGCTTTACGCAGCGCGAGCGATGACGGTTCCCGATTTAGATCACACGATCACCGCCTGCTTCACAGCCCTGTCTCTTTTACGCGGCAGTACGCCCGGTTAAATGCGATATTAGTTCGTACGCGGAAAGTTTGACAGCACTACAATGGTACTTGTTTGCATTTCGCAGGCATCTGCAGTGAGCTGGAGAACACCAATTGTGAATAGATAGAAAGTCAGAAATTTTTTAATTGGTGGTTTTACCGACCATTCTACGGCGTTTCTACAGGAGTTATTTGCCTAACATTGTTGCTTCCGAAGTTAATTGGAGGCAACCCAACCCGCCAACCTCCCGGGTCTTCTTCCCACTCACCGAAAGATTGAGATTTCCCCGATTACCTGCCTTTCTTCAGGACTTCCCGTCTCGAGCATTTGCTGCCTCCTTGCACTTCTGAGGTTCCACGTCGAAGTGCTTTGCAGGCGTGTTTGTCCACCACTTATTTGGGGCCATTGCTGAGCATTTCTCCTTTACTCCATGTCATATACGAAGAAGCTCACCATAGCTTATGAAGCCGTTATCTTACTTAGCGATAAGGCGGCCTTCACCGAATTCTGCTGCTTATCCCTGCAAAACAGAGCAATTGCTGCCGCGCACGTTAACTGCTGTATTTCTACGGACTGCAAACAATGCCTCCCTCCCAGTAGCGCTTCCCGCCCATTTGCTGTTGACATCAGTATCTTTAACTACAGAATGGCAGTACTTTTGAAGCGTACGTCAAAGTTGGTATTCGTACATATATCGTAACATTATGTGCACATTCAGCCTAACGCATATCAACTCGGAAGACGAATTACAAAGCATGATTACTGATCTAAGCAGGCAAAGTGGAACGGTGGGCCTGAAAATTGATATGCAGAAAATCGAGGTGATGTTCAAATAGCCTTCGCCGAGCATAGCGGTTTGAGTTAGGTGGCGAGGCATTGAAAGTGGTAAGCGAATATGTCTACATAAGCCAGGTAGTAACTCCTGATTCGAGCCGTTAGGCTGAGATAATTAGGGGAATTAAAATGCGTTGGATTGCATTCGGCAAGCATTCTCAGATACTGAACGGCAACTTACCAATTTCTCTGAAAAGGAAGCTGCATAACAGCTGTATCTTGCCGGT
Source organism: Hyalomma asiaticum (assembly GCA_013339685.2). Taxonomy (NCBI): domain Eukaryota; kingdom Metazoa; phylum Arthropoda; class Arachnida; order Ixodida; family Ixodidae; genus Hyalomma; species Hyalomma asiaticum. Next base: position 59,210 of record JABSTT010002050.1, read on the forward strand.
ACTCATGTACGGAGCAGAAACTTGCAGTATAACTAAGAGGGCTCAGGTTAAATTGAAGGTGACGCAGCGATAATTGGAACGGAAAATAGTATGCATAACGTTAAGGAACAAGAAGAGAGTGAAGTGGGTCCGAGAACAAACGCGTGTTAAGGACACACTAATAGAAATTGAGAGGAAATGGACGTGGGCGGGCCATGTTATGCGAAGACACGACAATCTTTGGTCGTTAAGGCAACAGAGTGCATACCTAGAGAAGGTGAGCGTGGCAGGGGGAGGCAGAATGTTAGGTGGGCAGATGAAATCAAGACATTTGCGGGGATAAATTGGCCACTTAGCCCAGGACCGGGATAATTGGAGATCTATGGGAAAGGCCCTTGCTCTGCAGTGGGTGTAGACAGGCTGATGATGATATCAACACATTCTAAGGGTTCATTGTAAATTTTAACTTTCTGTTCCTTAGCTAGACTGTGGAGCATAACTTTAGTGTGTTGCTTATTCATTTTAGTCCTATTTTAAGGCTTTCGCGGTTGCACGTTGTCGCGGAGGGAGCCCAAAATGTCTTTTTTTTCTTTTTCGACTACTTTTAGAGACCTTTCCTTCATCGATTGCTGTTGGAGAGGGACGCTCGAAGAATAATTCGAGCCGACGAGAGGAAGCAGTATCCGGTCAGTCCAATTGCGGCCCACGCCCGAAACCAGCAGGCACAGGGCAGGAGGGGGGGGGTGCTCCATAACGACCGGACACCGAAAATAGAGAACATGTGTGCGCGCCGCGGCCGTTTTTTGGAATGTGTTTACAGGAACTGCGTTAGTTTTTTTACGAGGGACGATTCACGCGACCACGCAAATTCGCGTAGGGAATGGTTGCCTTCGCCTTGCCTGAGTGGTCGTTATAAGCCGTTTGCCTATTGGTGTAAAACAGTGGTTCTCCCAACGCGTCCTCGTGGATGCTGCAAAACTCGATTTAAGCAGCGACGCGGGTCTTTTTTGGGAAAGCGGACTCGGGGACCACCGCGCATCTCTCCACCGGAGACCAGTGCGACAAGCCGAAGGGGTATGACATAATTTTCTATGGACTGTAATCGGTGCCCAGTGTATTCTGTAACTTCAAGTTGTGTTATATAAATAAACCTCCAGTGAGTGCTTCTCCAAGCCATCGTGTCGACTCCTCATTGCTTGCGTGTGCGGAGTGGCTCCCACGCCTCTTCATCTTCCTGGCCTTCCGATGCGCCTAGCTTTAACGGCCCCGACATTTCGCTACATTAATATGAATTGCTGGCGCTGCGCGCGCGAGAGAAAAAAATTTCGCCGTACCCACGAAGTGAATGATGATGAGTGGGTGAGGCTCCGGAGGCAGTCTGATAAACCGTGAATCCTCCTTAGATTTTGCCCACTTGATCGTCATACGAAGGCGTGACACAGAAACACGGGGGTGTGGTGTGATTATATATAGTATTCATCATCGTGCAGCACGACTCGTTCGCGCACCTTGACAGTTCCCACTGCTCCACTGTCGAGTCAGTCGATGACGTCGATGTTGGTGGTGATCATGTACGTCTATTTAGGGACGGTTAGAATCTCTTTGGGAAGGTTGGCGAATTCGGTGTGCGACATCTTGGGCTTCTACTTTGCCTTCTACATGGCTTCTTGCGTCGTGCCGCCCAGGTTGGCGAGTACTAGCGAGGCTACGACGGCGTGACGGCAGACATGCCTCGACCCTAAGGTGCTTCGCGCCTAAAAAAGCGAGGAGGGAGCCAGCGGCTCCGTCGCAATTGCTCGCGCGCTATTGGTTTTTGTCTTGACGTCACGTGGCTGTGCACGTGCGCGCAATAAGAGTTGGCCCATCATGTTTTTGGTGGATGCCTACTGGACCGCCTATTGATCAGAAATAAATGCAAAACTGAACACGTGGAGCCGTAATATGACTAGGCAGGCGCACGAGGCTAGAAGGCAAGCCCGTGGTGAGGCTCGAAAAACGGCTTGGCTCGCGTAATGGGGTCTATTACGTCGATGTGGCTGGACCTTCGCCCAGGGGTTACTACACGGCGGCGGTAGTACATCATGGAACACAGGTGGACGGCCTCATTTTCAAAGCCACAAACTCAGATCAGGCGGAGGTAGCCATCGCATTGGCGGTGTCCTATCCTAAATCAAAACATATAGTTACAGACTCTCGTAGGGCCTGTGGCAGAGTAAATCTCTACGTTGGCTAATAGACTATTGAAATTGAGTATCAGGGACCGCGATCCCACCCCAAAACGTCTTATATGGACTCCAGGACATCAAGGTAACGGACATCTCCGGAGTAACGGACCAGATCTCCGGAGTAACGGAGTAACGGACATCTCAAGGTAACGGACATCTCAGGACATCTCCGGGGTAACGAGGCTGCACATGCAGCGGCCCGCGCGCTTACTTCTCGGGATACTACCCATTTGCCTGATAGGCGTGAACGTCCAACACCTTTAAGAAGCTAAGCGTTGGTTTTGGATACTACGGTGCGCACGCGCCGCGCTCCGTAAATCATGGCGGAAAACCACTGATTCGCCATTCTCGGAGGATCTAAAGTCGGCTTCACGAAAAGTGATGGCACGGCCTCTCAGTTTTTTTCTTCCTCCATGACCAGTCCTCAAATTCTTCGCTATGAGGCGAAGAGTTCTGTAGCCACGGCTATCCACGGCCCTGCACCCAAGCACAGAATTCTAGAGGCAATGTATGCAGTGCCCCTACTTCCTACCAAGAACCACGCACTGAATGTTCGTCTACCGTATGCAGCCTTCACGCGTCACGAACGCTGTCATCCTCCACCGTACACTACAATGCGTCTGCTCGCTTTCGCAGGCGCTCACTTGAGGCACAACAAGCACCGCCGCGGCCAGGCGCTCCAAGTAACGCGTTTCAATCGAAAACACTGTACGTCTTTACTTCTTGCTTCTCGCGGCCGCAGTAGCGTCATACGCAACATTTAGGTATCGGCGAACGAATCACTACTAGAACTTATAGTGCGTGTAATTACGCTCACGTGCAAGCCAAACTGTGCTAGTTGAGCACTGCAGATTGGTGCATTTTATTGTCAGAACGCCATAGCGCAGGTCAGTTTGAGTACGAAGGAAAGAGAAAATAGCAGAGATGGAAATGACAGCAACAGGATCCTGTTGTTGTCATTTCCTTCTTTGCTATCTTCTCTTTCCTTCATGCGCAAGCTAATCCTGTTGCTGTCATTTACTTCTTTGCTATCTTCTCTTTCCTTCATGCGCAAGGTAACCCTGTTGCTGTCATTTACTTCTTTGCTATCTTCTCTTTTCTTCATGCTCGAACTGAGCTCCGCTATGGCGTTCTGACATTATTGGGCTAGTCAAAAGTTCGTCGGTTTTTCCACGCTTAGCATGCTTCGGTGCATAAGATCGTTCTGTGGCGGGCAAGCAAAGTTTGTGTGCGCTGTAGTGTGACCTATGTTTTCGCAAATTCGTTTTCAAGATAAACACCCCAAGCCACAGATAACAAAGGTTACGCATAAACGAAGCATCTCCACTTCCTTTTTTTTACAACGAAAGGGGGGGGGGGATAGAATTGGTGGTCCCGCTGCAAGCTGCTGGGGCCCCTCAAGGCGAGAGAAACATTAGAAGCACCTGTCATTTCTCAATTCATTTCTGCAGTTGCACTAGACCTGTTTATCGGCAGATCAGGGAATACTACGGGTCATGCCTGTTACAGTCAGGAGGACTAGTAACCTACGGTGTAGTAGTAACCACAACGGTAGAGACACGGCGTAACGTGCAAACTACGACAGAGAAAAACAAAGCTGATCGCAAGCCACTGTCGTATGATAGCATCATTGCTTACTTCGAAGTGCTCCGATGATGGCTGGCACTTCCTACATCTCCTGTTGCTTTTGCATAGCTTCCCCTGGCGTGTCTTCTAGTTTGGTCGTTCCTGTTTGCTTTGTGCTACTCTCGCGTCACGGTGCCCATTTATGGAAGGCACAGCGCAACCACCTTTCGCTACTCAAGAGACCTCGGAATCCGGGATAGCCGCAGCTGTACACGCTTTCAGTGTGGCTCAGGGCTCTTACCCGACCCACCGTGCCTGATCTCCAGAGCCATGGCTTGGGCGCATGCCACAATGAAACAATGACGACGTCAATATTCTTAGATAAAACGATAGATGGATGGATGAATGGGTGAGGCTGAACCTTCCGATAAGATGGTGCCTCACGCCACATGGCAGCGGTTTGTATTATCTACTGTGCTTAGCCTTATTTGGAGGGTTAAAATCAACGTTACTAGAACAGGCTCAGTTTACAAACTGCGCCGCGTTGCCCGGAACCGCCACCGATTCTGCTCCCACTGGCGCTGCAGTCGCACTCGGATCCAGCGCTGCGCCGTTTGCTCAAGTAGTCGTCCTTGTAGTGCCGGTTTTTCCCCGCGTTATGTTATCCGGTGACACGTGTGTTTGTTAGAATACATCGATATGATCGTTAGACGAAGCGCTCAGTGTCCACCTAAGCCGACAAGGCCATGCCGAGGTGTTGTGAGCCCGGCTGTACGAGCGGGTACCGGAACGACAAAAGCCTTGCGGTTCTCCGTTTCTCCTCCGCTCCTAGGGACGATGCCCTGCTCTGACAAATACCTCGCAACGAAGTCCAGAGTGTGCTCTTTACACTTTTTCGACACAGAGATTCTTAAAACGTAAGTGCGCGTGGTCAACGGGGAAACTGCATGTCGAAATCCCGAGGGGTAAGTGGAGTCTCTTCGACGGTACAATTCCGAAAATCTTCCCGAACTTGCCCTCTTATCTATCAAAGCCACCGGACAAGAGGCGTCAACGCAAACGAGAAAGCAATGGGGCCTCTTGCGATAGAAAATCATCACCAAAGTCGGAAGAAGCATCGTGTAGCAGAGTTCCTTCTGATACGATGGAATACAATGGGCCCGTGCCGTACCCGCCGTCATTTAATGAAAAGCAATGTCTGGAGCTACCACCAACACGGCAAAGAATAACCGTGGAGAACTTTAGCTGCAAGTATGCGGCATTTTTCACATTAAAGGCCGAAAATAAGGCGCTGCAAATCGAGAAATGTGCTGTTGTGGGCAGTGACAGAGTGGCAACGGCAAGTGGGAGAGACCGCGAAGCGAATGCTTTCCTGATCGAGTGTGAACATTGAGACCATGCATGACCTTAAGAGCTGTTAAGCAATGTGCACAAGCTTCCTGCATGCAGCGGATACGACATACAAGGCAACAGCTCCATGTCACTCAGATGCCATGCACTCTCCAAGCTGACAATGTGTTCATTCTGCCGCACTGAAAAGAACAGGCTTTTGAAAAGATCTGAAAAGCAAAAAAGGCACGCGCACAGAGAAAAAGAAGTGAAGAATCTGGAAAGCAAAGCCATCAGGGCAGCTGCTGCTGCAAGAGTGTCATTCATGAAGAACATGGCAAATTTATAAGAACAGCCGACAAGTGAAAGGTAACTGTCAATTAGCAATGGCAAGGGGTGCTCACGAGCACGGAAGCGACTGCCGTTGGTTGCGGCACGCATAAATGATTGATTGGTATCTGGGGTTTTACATCTCAAAACCACGATATGATTATGTGAGACGCCGTAGTGGAGGGCTCCGGAAATTTCGACCACCTAGGGTTCTTTAACGTGCACTGACATCGCACAGCACACGGGCCTTAACATTTCGCCTCCATCGAAAGGCAGCCGCCGCAGCCGGGATTCGATCCCGCGGCCTTCGGATCAGCAGCCGAGTACCATATACAGTGGCAGTTGCCGCATGAATCGTTTCTGCAGTAATAAAATTGGAGAATATTTTGTTCAAATGACGCGCGTTATAACCTTAAGCGAATTACAAAAGAGCAGGGCATGCGCGAAAGTAGTGAACAAAGTTACTAAAAGGTAGCGAAACGACGCACGCAATGCAAAACTCCATATGTTGTCAGCTTTCGACTCGAGGCTGCAAAGTGTGCCGCGTTCCCATGTTTTGAAGCAAACACAGAGCTATAGCGCCAGTCACTAAGACAAGCTGCAGTGATGTTTCCCAAGTTTTTTACGCATGCAAACGTAAATAAGCGCGCTCATTCAGCGCCCGTCTACAGCCTTGCGTGCATAGCAGGCGCGAGGTTGGATCTCAGTGGAACGCTCCCGCCACCTGTCGGCCAAGCTGAAAAGGAAGACAACGGCGAAGCACAGCGCCGGCGGAGAGTTTGACAACTGAACCTAGTCTAGTAACGTTGGGTTAAAATATACTCAGAAGTGCGGCGTGTTGGGCAGGTTGACGTATGTGGATGAATGCAAGCGTGTGGCGCAAGGACACTATAAAAAAGGCGTAGACGGGACATCGCAAACTTCAAACCACTTTTTTATTCAGGAACTCCTGAATAAAAAAGGGTTCGAAGTTAGCGCTGTCCTGTCTACTCGTCCTTCTCACGTCTTGTGTCCTTGAGCTACACATTTGCACCTAAAATTTATTGTTGTCTTGATTTTACCCACCAGTCAGATAGCCGCCATTTGGTGTCTTCCACACACTTAAAATTAAGTTTCCCTGCACTGTACGCAAATCCCAAAGATTTGACAAGATCAGCCTTGTTGCTTTGCACTGCACTGTGAAGCCTTTCACAGGAACGTACCAGTTGTTCATTCGTTTAACCCACCTCACCACACACACCATAAAAATTGTCATAGCCTTGGTACTCGGTTTGGTTTTGTGTGAGTCCACAATTCTCCTCCTGTCTTCAAAGAACAAGGAACTTACCATAGTACTCATTGACAATTTTCATCATTGACAATTTTCTGCTTGAAAGCTTTTCATCTTTCCAGTGCTGATTTTGCTTGCGTTCCTAATTTCCGTAGACCCCTCTACGTTTCTTCAAAGTTTTTCTTCGCCATTAGTTCTCGGCCTCCTCTTGCCTAGGTATTTCTGGTTCTTTTTCTTCATTTTGTGTCCACGTTCCTCGTGGACAAGTAGCTGAAAACCTTCTCAGTCCATCGCTTTTCCTCTGCAAGCCGGTCTCATTTCTCTCAATGGCGCCTCAAAGCCACACGCTAATCGCATGCACTCTAGTCGGCTTGGCAGCACACCAACGATGGCAGGCATAATCCGCATCACCTGTACTACTCGTTTCAGGCGCCACGTACTGGTTGCATGGTACTGTTACTATTGCCAAGCGCACCTTGTGCCACCGCGTTATGCGACCATGCATCCTCAATGCTTGAGGTCTTGCTTCTCGCGGGTGACATTGCGGAGAACCCTGGCCCTTCTACACCCCCCCCCCCCCCTAAAAAAAAAGATCTTTAGAAATACTAACTGTCCTCCGCTAAAGGCAAGTCGGATAAATGACACTTCTGAATGAATTAAAATCCACACCCTCTAAGCTCGCCCCACAACGGTGGTCTAGGGGTTTGGCACTCGGCTGTTGATCCGAAGGTTGCGGGATCGAGTGCCCGCCTCGGCGGCTCCATTTCGATGGAGGCGAAATGTTTAGGCCAGTGTACGTTATAGAGCCCCAGGTAGTCACCATTTGCGGAGCCCGCCACTACGATGTCTGTCAATCATATCATGGTTTCGGGATGTGAAATTTCAGAAATAAATTAACCTGTAAGCTCAGCCGGAACGACGAAACGTTAGGTGACACATAAAAAAAGGACGAGCTAAAATAGAGTCACCCTACTTCTTGATTTATCTCCAAAGTGAACTAGAAAACGTGCAATCACTGCCATCGCAAAAGTCACGGTTAATCACTTAGCTTACGGCACCAACACGCTACGGGAGATCGACTTCGCCAATGAACTCACGCTCATTGGCCGAAAGGACTATGTCACTGCGTCAAGCCAGTATCTGAAAATTTGTGTTTGATGTCTGTGAGGGACACATGAACGCATTTATTGAACCTAAAGAAATCAAAATAGCGCATCACATAAGCAGTTTTAATGCTAACGTAAGACAAATACTAGTTATTTTGTAACATTTCAAAGAGAATGAGCGCGTTTTTTTTTGTTAGCGGAGATTTTTTTACTGAGCGCGTGTTTTGAGCGAAAAAAGGCGTCTAAATTCGCAAGGGCCTGTAATAAGACATTCATGTTTCATCATAAAAACCTGCTTATCGATAAGGCCAGACATGTTGCCAATCACTGTCCACAAAAGGCCATCTCTCTTCTACAACAGCCACGACCTTGGCACCCTGCCTTTTCCCAGTTGAACTCCCCTCTTGTTTCCGTTATGTATGCTAACATCAGAAACATCATGCCCAAATGCGACGAATTCTTGAATCTAATGAATGTAGCCTGTCTCCTTTTACAGATGCATGCTAAAACCCATCAGTTTCCGACGTTGAACTTTCACTATATTTTCCAGAGCTTCCTATATACAGGGTGTTTTTTTAGCTGCAACACATTTTTAAAAATAGAAAAACATAAATCGCGGGAATGTCTTGTGTACCATTCGAGTGTACGGGTTGGCGGCCTCTAGATACAGAACAATTACCGCACTTGTGTGCATAATTAGAGAAATTACGCTAATTAACTTTT